>JARKIC010000715.1:0-206200 GCA_029378375.1 Mycena olivaceomarginata | reverse complement strand
AAATGGCTGGGTTCTGCGAGGTGCAAGAGGAGCAAAAACTTTTTTTTTTTTTTTTGCAGTGCTAAGATCTTTTAATTAAGCAATCCATATCTGGCAGCAGCAATTGTCGGTTGAGTCTCAACTGAGCCTTTGGTTGTTATTTTGAGCCTGCCACCTGGAATTTTTTTTGGATACTCTAGATGTACTGAACCAAGATAGATGAGCTCCTGTAATTTTCTGATGTCTCTGGGCTGAATGGTAGGCCAAATACGCCAAATAATGGTTTGTTGATTACTGGCATGTTCCTGGGATGCATCCCCCAAACAGGTGGAGCCACACTTCCTTTCCCATCTCTAGTCCATGCGATAGACAGTTTCAGAGCAATTTAATCCATTGTTTCAGTGCAGTTGACTTCCCTTCCAACACATCTGTGGTCTCATCCTGAGGGTTAGAACCTCAGCTTCTATTGCTTCTCTAGTTTCTTCACACTGAGAATAGCCTGAAAAAGACTTCTTCATATGGGTCGCCAGACAGATTCACAAACCTGAAGCTCTTCTTTGTGCAGATTGGTTGGGGTTGACTGACTCTTTATTGAGTGGATGGCATCATGGGACAAGCTGATCATTGTATAGCCGAAGGTATTTTACAGACACGTGTAGATGAGAGTTGAGGACATCTACTCAAAAAAAGGTGGAAACTTACCTGGAGGTCTTCAAGATCTCCAGGTAGAGGAACACTAAGAGCAGGCCAGATGGAATATGAATGTGTTATTGTATTCGAGCTTGAGAGATTCACAAACAGGATTTATCCTGTATGTGCCTATTTTGGGGGAACACCGGAGTTTGAGGCAAATAAATCACATCCAATATTTGACCAATACATGCTGTATTGGGCAAGTATTGGCCAAATAGTGGTCAAAAAGTGGCCAACCAATATTCCGCCATTATATGTTGTATTTGCCAAATATTGGCTGGATATTGGACTGAATATTGGCCACATATTGGCTAACCCTTTTTTGCCTAGGGCTGCCGCCATTTAATATATATTATTTTTTTGCTCCCCCACATCGTATGAAAGCATCTGATGGCGTCTATTCAATCTTCCAGTGCTACACAACCCTCAATGTGAGCTGGTTGGGCACAAGCGCTGACTGAGCAAACATTGAGCCCTATGTCTGCAAGTTCAACAAATCTGCATTATTTTTGTGTTCCTGTTTGTGACCTGCTGCTTGCCAGCCTATGCTCACCACAAAGGCAAGAGAAAAGAAAGATAAGGTCAGGTGATGTAAGTCTCTGTGATGTGTAGGAAATCTGACGTAAGTATGTATCGGGTTCATACCCTCCCCCCCCAGAAAATAACATCAGCAAAAAAAGAGAGTGGAGAGTGTGATGAGGAATATGGGAGAGCTACTTAAAACTGCTCCACGGGTGCGTTAAAAGCCCATTGGGGAAAAGCTACTGGGGCAGGCACATTGCAAAAAAAACAGGACATGTGCAACCAAGTGGAGGGGGATGTCTGACCATGATTTATTCGGTGGCATCTACAAAAGCAAACAACAATGATCCGTGGATGTTCAACCTCGGATCTGTTTGGGACATCAATGAAAATGGGTGTTGTAGCCTGAGAGCCTCAGGGTTGCTGTTCATCATTGTGCAAGCAACAAAAGCTGTGCATTTTTGTTCGGGTGTGCATTGATCTCTGTAGACATCAATTGCTACTGGGGGATATTTGGCAAAGAGGCACAAAAGCATAAGCACATCCAAGTAATGGCCAGGAGATGAGCTGTAAGCTCAAGTGCTAGCTAGAACACACCAAGCAATTGGTGATCAGACTGGTGATCCGGGTGTTTCCGAAGTCCTTTGTACAAGGCCTATGCACAGCCACAAGTTCATCTGTCGGCCTTGAACAATGTTAGTGTTTTGTTTTTGGAAAAAGAAAAAGTCTTTAAGTACAAGTTATGCTGTGCACTGCATTGGCCTCCCCCCAAGTTGCAACTTGAGTTTTTTTTTCTTGGACGCATTGAAGGTGTGTTTCCCAAACGGGCTGTGCATTATTTTTAACATTGTGCCATGAATTATTTTACAGTATATCACTGGTCAGGAGACTCAAGTTTTTCACAATTTATAGTGAAAATTTGTTTGTTTTCAGACATTTTTCACTGAAAAAGGTAATGAAAAACTCAAAACATTTTCACCATTTTGTGAGTTCAAGGTGAAAAATTCAAAAAGAAGCTCAAAGAGGTGAAAAAGATTTGAATTTTTCACCACTTTTTTAGTGAAAAATGTCTGAAAAACAAACAACACTTTTCACCATAAATTGTGCTGAAAAATCTTGAATCTCCCACTGGGGGCAAAAATGAGGCATATGAAAACCATATGCATTAAATGCATATGGTTCGCATATTGCTGGATCGTGGGACAAAGGTGTGTGACACCTTTGTTGCACCTTTGTTTTTTCTTTGTGTCGCCCCAAAAAACAAAGGTGCAACAAAAGTGTCACACCCTTTGTCCCACAATCCGGCAATATGCAAACCATATGTGTTTAATGCATATGGTTTCCATATGCCTCGGTGTTTGCCCCCGGTGTAAGTAGACTCGTAACCAGCTCTATGTTGAGTAACTAGACCTAGGAGTTATATGCAATTTATTTCGAGTGAATCAGAGCAAAATTGAGAGAGAGAAAAAATGCACAGGAGTTATTCTATGTTCCCCTCAGTTTTCGTCAGATTCACCCAAACTAAATTGCATACTATTTCATCTTGTTGCTCAATGCAGAGTGGTTATGAGCCTAACATATAAGTATCGGAGCAGTAGCTTACCCGAATTTGACATCTCAAAAGTTGGATCTCCGAAAGCCACTGAGGTCATCAAGTTCTTCTTGGTCCATGCAAACATTGCTGGCTGCTTGCTCAAAGGTGCATCAGTCAATTCAGGTGATCAGAATGCTTACCGTATTTACACATCCCGCCCATCAAGCACACTAAGTATATGTGATGAAAACAATTTTGGGGATGAAGAACAACCAAAGGACTGAGAGAACCTTTCTGCCACCCACTTTGTTCAGATATAATCACTAGGAATCCCCAATCAGTATTACAATTTTTTCAAACCTTGTAACCTTGTAAAAACATTTTATAAACCGTTTACGCCCCGGTGCAAATAAAAAGGAAAAGGAAGCGGTTTAAACCTTGTATACAAGGTTATAAAAGGAAAAGGTTGGAGCCTTAAATTCATCCCGGCCGTAACGTTGTTTTGACGGGTGCTCAGCATCATCAGCCCGAGCTGATTTGTTCTTGCTGTCCTAGCCAAGAGGTTCCACGGCGGATTTTTGGTACGAGGTTTGACGCGACCCTGATTTCTGTGCCTCCTCCTTCGTGAGCACGCCGATTGCCTCGAGGAGCTCGAGCTGGAGAGATGGATAAATTGGTGGCATTGAACCCGAAGGGTGACTCACATTTAGCGTCAACAAATGGATGGGGTGGGGCATACATTGCATGAGTGTCCTGACTTGAGAACGGTATACCCTCGTCTTCGCATCGTTTGGCAAATGCCTCGACAAGTGTATCGTTATTTGTTGCATGTCCATAACAAAAATCTGATGGAGGTAAGTCACGAAGCTCACAACGGATACAAATTCGTAGTCTGTTGTTTACCGCGGGGCTCGGATCGTAGTAAAACCTTATTACCTAATTGATGGCTGCACTTTCTATCATTTTCATGTTTCCTCCATGTGGGCCGTATAAGTATGGGCTGTTTTGCGTCCAGGGACGTTTCCTCGGGTACTAGACACTCTCTTATTTTTCTCCCATTTTTTGGGGCAAGTCTTAACTGATTTTGCGTCTCGGCGCCGAAATTCGATCCCTCAATCACGTGGCACTCGCAAGTCAAAACGGCTTGTTCTAGTGAGTGCATTAAACCTCATATTTAAAAATTCTGAAGCGGTACAATGTTTGAACCACTGCAGAAGACATCATCCCCCAAAAGTCTCGTCAAAATCGGTGTTTCCCATGCAGCAGGAAGAAAATCGGAATCTGATTACCTGAAATTACATAATAAGCTTTTACTACGATCCAACCCCCGCGGTAAACAGCAGACTTCAACAAGCGAGGTACGAGCTCAAACTGTTGAAGTGTCTGCCTAGGGGAGACTAACGAATTCGCAAGACTCATACCCTGCCCTTAAGGCCGAAGCTCTTCACCGTCTCCCAAACTACAGTCTCCCAAACTACAGTCGCCATGTTCTCTCCCGAATGTTGGCCAATTAATTCCCGAAAGCCGATCAAACAGTCCCCTGAGGAATGGAAACATCAATGCGAGCACCGACACATATATTTCAGGCCCACCTAGTTTCCCATCATTCCCGATGTAGTGCACTGCAATGGCCAGAAATGCATACCCATTACTGGATGTCCATGCGTCCAAAGACAAGACGAATCTGAGAGGCTCTCCTGGTGAAGGACAAGATGGGTACACCGACAATATCATGCGAGGATATTACTTTGAATATTTGCGCGAGTCCTTTCTTCATTGTAACTGACATCTTAATAATTCGGTCTTTCACGGCTACCTTACGTCGCCACACAGCCATGTAACAGTGCATGCAGGGAGGGCGGAAATTAACGAGTAGTGAACTCACGAAATTTTCTCTTTTTTTCTTGGCTATACTCAATCCCTGCGACTACGTTCAGGGAGAGCGGAAATTAACCACCATGCCGTGAGCACAGATCCTCTTGTGCTTGTGAAACGGGGATCAGTTGATAAAGTGATGGTAGGCAGAATACATTGCTCGGCACAGGCTGCTCAGGAACACCGGAAGATGCCGAGAAGGACCCGTCGAACCGTCGAACGGGACGGGGACGGGTACCCGTCAACGGGGCGGACCCGTCCCGGCAGAGGAAGGCTCCAAGTTCCAAACGGACGGGTGCCGACCCGGCCGTTCCCGTCCGTCGACTCGTCGACGACGGGCACGGGTTGAAGCCCTACTCAGTACCGAACAAGAATCTTCTCAAATTTTACTGCGGTCTTTGAAAATTCCTTGCGAATCAATGGCCTAATGGCCACGGGTGCATATAACAAGTCACATTACAGCACTTTTGCGATGGAGGACTACGTCCACAGCCTCAAATTTCATCATCGACTTTGTGCCCCGCCGCGTCTAAATGAGGCAGACGGGGGCCCTGGATACTGGGTTCTTCCGTGTATGATCCACCAAAACGTTGTGAGCGCGACGCAGCCGATGAGTATGACCGAATTGTAGTTCATCGCCTGCAGGAAACAGCATCAGCGCCATATCTCGAGGAACGGTTACTTATGCTCTGAGCACCCACAGGCACAGTCGCAGGCAGCGCATACGGCAGGCAAAAAATCACGTTCGTGAACACGATTAGCAGCACCGACATTGTGTTGACGAAGAAGCCAGCTCTGCCCATCCAGAACGGGCCCTGCGGAACGTTCTTGCGGCCGGAAAGAATATGCGGAAGAATGGCCATGGCGTAGGATGTCGTGCTGAGGATAATGAACGACCCACCAAGGTCTGCGAGGGCTGTTTTACTTCCGACTTGGACTGCACCTAACGCTGTTGTGAGGATTGCTAGGAGGGAAAGTTTGAATCAACCTAGCCCAGTCGCTAGAGCATCTGCGGGAGGAAGAACTTGCTTACCGCAGAACAAGGTAGCGGGTACGGGACAACTAAATAGAGCTGACACTTGACTGAAGAAAGAGGAGAATGGTGTGACATTGTCGCGTGCCAACGCCCAGTAGATGCGTCCAGCCTGAATACAAGCGCATCAGTGCCCTCTAGGCGCTATGAACTCCGAAGCACTCACGGTGATGAATCCCCCCCGAAAATAGCTATCATGATGACAAAAGCACAATCAACAGTAGGCCGAATGTGCCCGCCTTGTTCCCGTGGCTTGAGAATACACCACAGCGAGGGGAAAGGAGCCATTCGAGTTGAGGACTGCGTCCAGGTCGGTGACGGAGAACATGAGCGCAACTACATAAACAAATCCCGCTGAAAGTGATGAATGTGAGCTTGAGTGCGTAGAGGGGCAACGAATGCGATTCACTCAACGCACCCAGAAGGATCTGGGCGGCGACTGCCTTTGGTAGATCCGTCCTCGGATGGGGCAGCTCTTCCGCCATGTGTGTCACCGAATCGGGTGTCCCGATTGCGAACGCGCCGTTGAGCATGCCCGTAACAAATGCGACCCCTCCAGGCCACCCCGTCCCGTTCTCCCAGTCGGTGAAGACAAATGAGGCGGATGCGTGAGATTTCGCAGACGCTAGAACCTATTCTGCGAGTTAGCGATGGGTGTGGTTCCAATAGCAAGAGACGCGTACGATAATGGTGACCAAAACCCCCCCACGATGATCATGAACAGTCCAAATCTCTGCAACGCGGGCATGTACCGGTTGAAGAATATCACGGTAGACAGCAAATCCAGTTGATGAGGACAAACGCCACGAAAATATGCCACGGCTGAGAAAAGCTCATGAGCAGTCATGCTGGAGGGAGGCATGCTTGAACGACGACGAAAACACACCTGCACAAGGACATCAGGATGGAACACGACATACATCTGCACGACAACATTTGCTGGAATCAGGACTCCTGAGGCGAGGGCGAATAGCCAACCGTAAAAGTTGATTAGACCTGCACGATAGGTCAGTGTTTGCGTCAGCAGTGAAGCAATGGACTATGGGCTCGCCCGTAAAGAATCCCAGAACCCTTCCGTAGTTCCCGCCCGCAACCGATGACCAATGGTATACTAAAAGGGGCGGTTTGCACAAAAGTGATGGAGCAGAAGGTGAAAAAACGGAGAAAATACAGACTACTCACCTCCGCCCGCACTTGGTATGGAACTCGCCAACTCTGCAATGCTCATTGCTACGAACCCGTAATAGACGCGCGACGCGAGGAACTCGTATATGATACCGGGGCACCGCCGTTCGCGACGGCAACAGTGATGGAGCCTCCGAGGGCGACCCATGCATTATCTATGGGCGGCAATCAGCCGGTGCAAAGAAGCTATGTTCAATACGAAACAAGACTGCCGATAGTCAGCGCCGCCGTCGCGCATATACTCAAAAGCCCGTACTGCCTATCCAGCTGATCTATATGCCCGCTCGCGTTGACTCTGGCCCTGCTTGCTGTACTAACCTCTCCACTCGTCACGATAGTAGCGTTCTCTAAGAGCTTTTGGGCATTCTTCCGTGTCCAAGTCCTTTTCCTCGCAGTATGCAATATGTTCCGTCATGTCGTGGAGGTGGATTCAGCGGGGAGTCGCGGTCGGAGGGGAGATTCAGCGGGAGTCGTGGTCGAGAACGGAGAGATAAGAAACGTGCCATCATCCCGCCATGCACAGTTCAGGCTATAAATGGTGAGAGCTTCTATATGCCTCGTGAGAACCGAATGCGCCAGTGATCGCCCAAGGCCCAAGGCCTTAAAGCTCCAGGGCCTTAATAAGGCCCAGAAATTCCGCCCTTGGCCAAGCCTTGGAGCATGGGGTATATCATTATGTCATTTTATTTTCCCATCTTTTCTTCTCCGGCGACGACCGCATAGAAGAGGAAGAGATCTTGATGCAGGCACTGGCAGACAAAGAGAGGATGTGCGTCCCGGCGACGGCGCCATTGAGATTGATCGGATGAGAAACTCAGGAGACTTAAAGCGTAAATTTACTGTTTGATACCGCCTGGATGCATGGGAAAAATCAGCCAAGGCCTGGAGGCATCCTTGGTCAAGGCCTTACCCTTAACCAAGGCCTTGGAGATTTTGAGACCTCTACCCAAGGCCTTATGGGCGGTCACTGAAGTGCGCGGAATACTGAGCGTGAGCTTAAAGCAAGTAGCAGGTTTGAGGGATTTGGTGCCCAAGCACCTATACTGTACTTTTCCTTCAAATTGGTAGTCACGCGTCACGCACCCCTCTGTCGATCACGAAATTCGGTCGAGGTCACGCGTCACTCAGGCTCTGTCGAACCTCCAAGCAGTCACGCAGGTCCCCAAATTGCCCAAAAAGTGCAAAAAGACGAAATTTTCGGTTCAAATGACCGAAATTTTGGGGGTGTCACGCAAAAATTCGGCTGCTGCCGAAATGTCGAATAGGTAAAATGGGTCACGCGTCACACCCCCTGTCGATTTGAATGAAAAGTACAGTATATCAACTAGATATCTCCACGTAAATCTACCTTAAGCAACCGAACAACCAGGGTAAATCTTCGTAATCTTCGTTAGGCGTGAACACGGGATACATCGAGTGAGTCCGTAGTCCATCGTTATAACTCGGTTCCCTCTCGAAAGCGGAGAATCGAAGCCCGAGGCGCCATCACCTCAGACCTCGACCACCACCGACAGTGCGCATCAAGGCACGGGTGGCGGCGTCAGACAGCGCAAGCGAGTGCTATTCAATTACATAATATTATGTTAATGGCAATTGCAATTTAGTTTAGTTGAACAGGGAAAAATGCACGAAGTAAGAATAGAAACTTGCGTCCGTAGGGCTTGACAGCCTGAAAGGGAGGTAATAAATTACGCGATCTTGTGTACCTCCAATTGAGGGAGATGAATCGGTAAGGTGAGAAGGGTTTGATTGGTTGTCGCACAGAGAAAGAGAGAACCGGATCGGATTCTGGCTCGCAGTGTTGAGTGATCCAGTGGACTGCGATTGTAAGGACTTACGCGTGAGGGAAAAACAGTGGAACGGAAAATCATGAGGCTTTCAGGAACCGGGCGGCTGGCACAGGTCACGGCGGTGCGATTTGTGCAACTTCGCCGGCGGACACGGGTGTACCACGCCACCTGGCACGTAACTACCAAGGAGTATGGCCTGAATCCGTTTCGCCGCATACCGTCGTTCGTGTCTCCCACACGTTCGCTTCTGCCTCCCTATTGTTACGCACGAGCTTCTGAGCCCTGGCCAGCTGCGAGCGATTATTATCATTTTTTTGGCCGCCGCATCCTGCAGTCTTTCTTCTCGGACGAATAGCCTAGTCCCACGGACCACGGGACCTCCATTTTGACGCGACATACATTATTCGCAGTTAGTGCGCCGATTGCCCAACACGAACTTGCTCCGACGTGCGTGTACGAGCTTCGACTTTGCACTTTTCTCCGCTTTCCAAGTTTGCTGTGACTAGCACGAGAGCCTCATAGGTTTTCGCTCTCTACCCCGGACTGCACTACGCTAAATAATTACCGAGGTGACTTGGGATCAGAGATACGCATTTGGTGCTATTGATAGAAATTGTAGGTCAAACGGCTTTCTCGCCCACAATGGCAACTCCAATCTGCTTGGCACGGTTGAACCGCAGTGCACTTGTTGAACGGGAGTATCAGTGATCACTATCGCCTTCTTAAATTCCAGCTGTTCGACGCGGACTGAATGCAGCAGCTGGAGAAGTATCTGATAGAAGCTATTGTGGAAGCATATTATTAGCTAGGGATGGCATAGCGCGGAACAATTGGGTTCCCAATTAATTACAAATCCAACACATCAGGATGGATGGACGGGCGCTGTAAATGTGGTTTCGATTGTCAACTGCGGCCACCCCGATTATTGCTCGTATCTCGAGCAGATCTCTCTGTTTAAAGGGATGGTTGTTTGCCATGACGTCCACTTAGTTTTTTCTCTTCAGCTCTTCCATTTTGTTCTTTGCACTCTTCAAGTCTGACAGAAATCGCGCGGTCTTCCATCGAATGCTCAGGGTCACTCAAACGTGAGGTGATGTACTCCATCATCACGATTCCCAATGCACGATGGCATCAGCGGCGCGCTCCTTTCGGAGCTGCGAATAAATGTCGATGCTCATTCTACAGACCTGGCACTGTCGTTCAAAATCTGTCAATCCCACCGAAACCGTGTGGTCTCGAATTAATGAAAGACATACCTGCTGGGTAAAATGTCCCGTTCCGCGTCCAGTTCGGCGGCCTCAGCTTAGATTCCTGTCTACTCGAGGAATGATAAGCTCAGGCGCGGGAGCAGAGTGTATCATCCGACCCAGATAGAAGAAAGGTGCTGTTCAGTTCTACTGATCTCTTATTTTCTTCGAACGATAAACCCAAGCCGAGAGCAAAATGCGTGGCACATGAACCAAATCGAAGCCAGCTTGAATGTCCACGGCTCTTTGCTGCCGCTCGTGTCAAGCTCGTGTTAGTTCTCCGCGATGGGAAAAACTATTCATATATGTACAAAAAGCTTCTGAGAATATGGTAATGGAAGAGATGGATCCGAAGTTCATTTCAGAGTGGCACCGTATAAAATATCAACGTCTTCACGATGAACGACCCCCAAAAAATGTCCCCCGCCCCCATTGCGACTCAGATTCGTCTGAACATCATTTCAACTTGTCTCACAGTGGCCACAATACAGTGAAAATCTTGGCTGAAACCTCAAGACATCATTCTTGTGGGCTATTTCAAACACGACCCCCTCTCTCTTGGAGAATGTTCAAGTAAATGGGCCAGGAAATGACACTGTTCCATCTAAGTTAATTATTCATTCCAGACTGCAAAAAACAGCAAGAAAACCTGCATTGAGAGTTGATGGAGCAAACTAATGAGTTGCTCAATGCAATTATCACACTTCATATCGGGGCCGATGCAGGTGGAGAGTTGCCACCACATGTTTTGCAGCAAATAGGTGTATTCGCGAAGTATATCGTTTGGCTTCGTGGCTCCCAGTTTGTAATCAACCACCCATCTAGGATGTTGCACAACATCCATACCTTTGTGGAAGTGCAGCAGAATGGCAGCAAAACTCAAGAAATTCTTTCTTCAGGGGGAGTGAGCACCCTTTTGAGGAATTGTAGGCCAGGATTGAAGCAAGGGCTGAATTTCGTTCGGGAAAGTGATGCAATGGCTGTGTGAGATACCATATTGACGAAGATACTGTGTAGATCCAAGTCCGGACGACTATTCTTATTACACACCCAAATGTAATCATGTGAAACCAGCTGAGACCAAGGTCGGGTCCACAGGATTGATCCACCAGAAAATGCGAGAAGATGCAGAGCAGAGGCAGAAGGAAGTCCGTGAAATGATCTGGGAACTCTCTGATTCACAAAGTTCAGAGAGGGCATCCATGGTATGCAATCTTGCTCATCTTTTGAGAGTTACACTGGCCTCGTCTCAGATTAGCAGAGTCTATTCTTCTCAATCCCACAACAGGTATGTAGTTCTGCGTAATGTTGGTGAGACAACTGGGTCCCATTCACCTGATCCCGGAAAGTGGCGCCAGTCTCCAAAATGTGAGTGTTAGTCACCATTGCGGCTCGGCTCCAAACTTAGCGCTTCCAGTCTCAGCAACCCGTGATTCCTCCTCAACATCGACTCAGTCCGTTGGCTCAGTTTTCTCACTCTTTGACAATCATGTGAGGCAACAGGGACCCGACCATGCCCACCCGTGTCCGCCGAATCGACTCTGTGGCCCAAGCGCTCTGAAGAAAATATCCCAGAGTCTTCCATGTGCGCCCTCAGTTACTGGGTCTTTCATTCAAATCAACAGGGGGTGTGACACGTGGCCCGATTTACCTATTCGACATTTCGACAGCGGCCGAATTTTTGCGTGACAACTCCAAAAATTTTGACAATCTCAGGGAAATTGTGACTTTTTTTGTGCTCCCGGGAAGGGGGGGGGGCGGGGAGGAAGGATACTTACTTACACCCAGGATGGAGACCTTGGACCCGGAAGAGTTCCAAGGATACGTGACAAGGATGAGCGATGCAGCCATATGAAAGCTGAGACAACAATGGTGCAAGCTCCGATATGGCAAGTGGCTGGGATGACATTGTGAGGGTGTGTGTCAAGGGGTTCGGGCCGGTCAAGCCGGGCACCGGGTGCAGGGAGGTAGGGTCGCAGTAACCATATGAAGTTGCTTAATCAATTGACGTCTCAACGCAAAAACTTGCTTAATCATTATTTGTTCCAACAGCAAATGATCACAATGGCTTATTGTTATTCAAATACACGGCCTGCCATCCGATTGGTTGAACAGTCGATTAACAAAGCGGCGTTCAGATCAGTGACACCATGAGAGAGACCTGCACTGTTAATCAAGATCAGATTACCAGAAAGCTGTCAGCAACAGCCTCTGGGTCGGTCTAAACAGCAAGTAGCCCGACGAGAACCCCAACCAGGATTAATGTTGCCGCGACTCCAAAAGTCGAGTCACGACTCGGTAAGTCGACTCCGGGAGCTGTTCGACTCGACTCGACTCGACTCCGGCCCGGTGAGTCACTCCAAGTCGACTCGAGTCGACTCGAGTCGATGAAGTCGGACTTTTCTGAGCATTTTTGAGATCGATGGTTAAAAAAGGAGTGCATGATAGCCAAGTTGTGTACAGTTACAAATACAATCAAAAAAATCGAGCTACGCATTCGCCTCCTCTGGCATGGGCTACGATATCCTCCATCTCGAAGCTTTCCGTGAGTGCATCCATCGCCTCCTGTCGTTCAATGTCATCGCTTGCAGCAGCCAGGTTACGAAGCCAGTCTTCTTCGTCATTGGCAACCGGGCTGACTGCCATCCGACATGAAATTCAACTGCAATTTTTGAAATGGAACTTGAGCATTTGAAGTGCCTCCTTAAATGCGGACTTATCCGATTTCGCCGCTTGTATCAGTCTCTGCAGAGGATGAAAATACTCGTTCTGTGGGCACAGATGTGCCTGAATAGGGGGGTAATCGAGGCGATATATCGTAGGCCATGTACCCATTCCGTGATTCTAATTGCGTACTCAGTGACTAAAATCACCAAAATAAAACCTGAACCGCACCGTCCAATAGCCAATCATGTCGGTGGTTTTTGGTGGAGGAATCGGACTTTGAACATAGCTGTTCATCTCCTCCTGTACCGACCAAAAACCGTCCGGTCCGTTGGCAATCCAGCAGAAAAGTCCAGCGCCTGTTGCACGTTGCGGTACTTGTGTGCCGCCTGCAAAATCATTGTAGGTGGCTGCTGGAGTCCGAGACCGAGATCGGGGTCGGGATCCTTGAGTGCGAGACCTGGATGAGTGGCGAACGCCCTGAGATCCACCTGGACTACTGGATCCGGACACCGGGCTTTCTGCATCCAAATCCCGATAGGATTGGAGCTGGACAATTGTATCAGCCAAGCAGCGAAAATGAAGTGCTCCGATCCTAACCTTACGCAAGATGACTTCCTTGGCCGCCTCCTGGTCTTCGGCAGACCAGTTTTTCTTAATCCATTCCAATCGAATTGATGGATTAATAACTGTGGTTGAAGTTAGCGAGGAATTAGAGACTAATTGAATCGTATGGACTCACACATTGCGATGATATAGGCATCTGTGTTATCGAACTTGTCGTAATATTTCCTAGCGATCTCCAAACCAGGGGAAATTATATTTGCAATGTTCTGATCCTCAAGATCGGAGTCAGCGATATTGGCCTCCCAAGAAGATATGAACAACTCAAATGCGGGAATTGTTGCTGCAAGGATAGGTTGTTCTCGGAGGACATGATTGTCTGTACGGTATGTGGTTGCTAGTTGAAGTAGGCCGATAAGTGCACAGAGATAAAATAAGCAGTGACTTGACGCACCTGTAAAATCAACTCAAGAATTTCCAGCCGGTTCCAGTGCCTATTTTCTAGCGGATGCTTGAACGCTTGTGCATCACGGTTCATCGCAAAAAATCGAGTCACCGGCTAGATGCATGAGATGAGTGATGAAAATTGAGAAAGGTATGACACAACTCACCTCCTGTAGGTATCGAAGGCGACGTAGCATGTAGAATACGGAGTCCAAGGGTTTTGACATCGGGCAACACAGTGACTTCCGAAAGGGAAGTAATGACCTTTCGGCGGGTACCGGTCCTGCTGTGACACGAACCTCCGTCCATAGCTGGCTCTCGTTCCTGTTTTGATAAGTGTCAAGAGCTCATCACGCCTCTGCCCCGACTTCCGAACAAAGGCAACTGTTTTCCGGGCACGGCGAATAGGGCCGGCACGGCGACGTGCACGTACGGCATGTCCAGCCTCGTCCGACTCTGTTTCAGTCTCCGTCTCCGGGTGGTCGTCCTGGCTGTCCTGCTTCTCCATGGCTCGTATGACGGCCTGAGAGCACAGGTTGATGACGTGGGCAAAACAGTGGATATAGTTGTATCGGCATCGAAGTCGATACCCCCCTCAGCGAGAAGGATAGAGAGATGTGTGAGGAAAGTCGCGTTGTTCGAGGCATTGTCCATCGTAAAGGGTCCATCTAAAATCGGAGGGAGTGAGGTGCAGGAAGATTATGGCAGCGGGGCTGTTACCTTTTCCAATACTGAATTATTTCATTCAAATCGACAGGGGGTGTGACGCGTGACCCGATTTACCTATTCGACATTTCGACAGCGGCCGAATTTTGCGTGAATCCCCCAAAATTTCGACAATCCCACGGAAATTTGACTTTTTCCGTGCTCTAGGGGAGGGGGGGGGGAGAGAGAGAGGATACTCGTGACAGTTTGGAGGTTTGACAAACCCCTCCGTGACGCGTGACCTCGACCATATTCGACATCGACAGAGGGGTCCGTGACCCGTGACTGTCGATTTGAACGAAATAATTCAGTATATCAGCTTGATCGCAATATGGAATACAATGCGAGCAATTCTCTCGCACTGTGAGATCCCCGAACACGCCGAAATGCAAGGAGGGCTTGGCGCAACACAACCTGCTCTCCTTTTCGACCGAGCCAATGGGCAGTGAGGGCTAGATACGGTTGCAGTCCTTTACTACTCCACATATCGCCGGTGAATGATATCTTGCCAGTGATTCCTGGTATATTAATGTGCGTTCAGAATCGTACTTTGCATCGGGCGGCACTAACCTTCAGCTCTTCTTGAGACTGTCGTAGTACTTCAACCACGCATCCAAAATTTAAAGAGCGAAGCTTGGTTCGGTGTGGGATGTCCTTGTCTTGCAAGGACTCGCGGAGCAGGAGCAATAAATCACGAAACTCGTGGTTTTCAATCAAATTAATTGACTAGCAAATGAATAAGTGATTGATCAAACGACAAAGTTTCACCAACAAATCGTTTGAGACGATGACTTGCACCAATTTCTCCTCAAAGGCAGCGATAGAGAAGGGTGTTCGGTGCATGTCCCTGGCGCGCTGCTCTTCCCTTTCCTTCTGCAAAGCTTCGGGAAGTTTGTTCGGCAGTTTCCGATCCGCAATGAGCTGGAGGTATTGAGATCGGTGGCTTTACCAAGGTGCTTCCGGCGAGTGGTAAGACTACTGCCAGAAGAATAAACTTGCCTGGAAGAGTTTTAATTGTGGTGCTCCCTACGACTGTGGTGACACTCACGGGCATAGGCAACACTTGTAGCCGTAATGCTCAATGTGCTGGCCGTAAAAGGCCTGGCAGTCGGCCGATACATTATTTGCTTTAAGTGTAGCGTTGACTTGAAAGCCGCACTCTGTCATGTTCAAGGTGTGGCACTTCATGCGGTCAGTTTTGGTGTGCTATATACCTCCTCCATGCTCCTCTCAAATGTGTCTGAGGTATGTTTACCAGTACCGAAGCGCCCTCATAACCCTCACAAGAAAATGATGAGACATCAAAACTTGATCCCTTGACTTCAACACCGCATTTTGTTAAATTAAGGGTGTTGCACTTCACACGGTGAGTTCTTGGGTATTCTATACCTCTTCACAAGCCTGCTCAAGTATTTTGGAGGTATGTTGTATCCGCCACTGCCGTTGCATAACCCTTCGCAAGGAAAGTTGCGAAGTTGGATGGAAGATCAATGTTTGATGTGATTTTCGAGTGCTATTTGAGTCCTCTCAACTCC
This sequence comes from Mycena olivaceomarginata, assembly GCA_029378375.1. Lineage (NCBI taxonomy): Eukaryota > Fungi > Basidiomycota > Agaricomycetes > Agaricales > Mycenaceae > Mycena > Mycena olivaceomarginata. The sequence continues at coordinate 190,430 of JARKIC010000715.1, read as the reverse complement.
TCTGAGCAGTATTTGATGAAAAGTACATAATCGACTTTGAGACCGACTCCGAGTCACTCGAAGTCGGGGCAAGTCGACTCGGTTCGACTTGCGAGTCGCATGGAGTCATGTCTGTGACTCGACTCGACTCGACTCGACTTAAGTCGGCTTGCGGAGTCGACTTAAAGCCTCGGAGTCGCGAGTCGCGGCAACATTAACCAGGATAAACCCGATAGACGCTAGTAGCTTGTGTGTTCCCCGAGCAGTAGGACCAGTCGTACGGCGTCCTCCCTAGGAGGCTGTATGGCGTAGGTCGGGATGCGAGGCGGAACCTGGAACGAGTCGAAGAGGGTATGATATCCACTCTGGTACACAACCCGGGGTGTGGATATAACCCATAGTATGGTGCGAAGGAAGCGGGGCAGGGTGGAGACAATGCCTATGTCAAGCCAAGGTAGAAGCCTGAGATTAGACGAGGTAGAATCTACTGTACATGGAGATTCCACCGTGCTTATATAGGCTTTTAATAAATTAAAGTGATCGCGGTCAATCGTGATCAGTTCCTGTACCGTAGCATTAAGGAGCATTAATGCTGATGCTCCTGGACTCCTCTGTGTTGGTTTCCGTGGCGTCAGTGGACCTAGGAGACCCAATGCTCGGGTTTCCTAGTCCTAAGTGTCATCGTATCCAGTGGTTCAAACCCCGATCGGGTTTGCAACCACTCCTGTACTTCGTGTACTCTTCTGTGTCAGCCCTTGGTGCGTCCACGTCTGTATGGGTTCCTAGTCCCTAACGTTTTCTGTATCCCGTGGCGCAGACTCCCTGAGTCTGCGGCTTTAGAATCCGAGGCCGGGTTTCAACCGTGAGAAGGTCACGTGGTGGCATCATGAGAGTCCCGTGCCGCTAAGACGTGTCTGTATCCATACAGACGCGTCGTGCGAAAAAGTAGAACCCGGGCGATTCATGACATCACCCCCCCTCTTCAAGGTTGTTGTCCTCAACGACCCGTAGGTACCGCGTCCCCATCTTCCCAATATTTCCTTCAAGGCAAGTTTTATCCTTCAAATTTTCTTGCGTCGTGGGGCTTATTGTCACTGCCCGTCGATTATTACCCGCGAAGGCGTCCTTCAGTCTATTCCGTTCGGGAACCCGCAATCCAAAATATCCAGTGTTCTCCCTTCGTGGTGGTCCCGCTATCCGGATTGTAAACACCACACCATGGTTGTAGGGCTTATTGTCACTGCCTATCAGTTATTGTCGCGCCGGCGTCCCCGTTGCCTTCGGTGCTCGACTCCCCATGTTGTGGCATTTCTTCCCCTCTGTGGTTCGACCCTGTCGAGGTGCCCGGGTTATGCAACCCACGGTACCCCCTATCCGCTACTTCGGCTAAGGTTGCCGAAGTTCTTGATGGCCGTGAGTGTTCCGTTGCTATGGCGGCCGAGGAGGGTTCCTTTGATCTACTTCCAAAAGTAGTCCGCGCTTAGTGCTTCCTTCCAGAAGCACTTTAAGTTTTTTCTCCTTGAAACATGGGTTCTGGGCTCTGAACTTAATCAGAGCCTCGAGCCCTTCTGTTCCCGTCCTTCCGCAGCAAACCACTCTCTTCCTTCTTGCCACCATGTCTTCTTTGCGCAATTTTGCTCTTTTCTGGCTCTCTGGGCTTCAATTCTTCCTCAACCCCAGAACCGCCACCTCGACTGGGAATCTGAAAACGCGGATGGTGCTCCGTTTCCCCTTGGGTACGGTGCGCAAGACTTCCGCCGCCCTCGTCGCTTTTTTCATGAACGGTCCGACGGCGCATTGGCTATGTTGGCTTTTGGATACGACGGAGTGAACACTGGCGTCTTGGGCCCAGAACCCCTCCCCAGAGGGGATGGGTTCCTACACCTCTGGTTGGCGACTTTCGTTTCCAGGGCGTCATTTCGGGTCTTTTTGGAGTCTGTACTCCCCCCAGTTCGCTACCGCCCCTCCCCCCGGCTGCCTCTCTTCGATTTCCGTCTTCGGATTGCAGACTACCCTCAAGTCTGGTCCCTGGACTGAAATCGCGCACCAACACTTCCTGGCATGCACATGGCTGTCATTCTGGTGTGTCGAGGAGGGAGGTCCCGCGGACTGGCCCATCCGCGTCTTTTGGCTCCGGCGCCAAGAGGAACCCAGCATGCCCCGTATTTTCGACGAATTGTTGGATCGAATGGCGCTGTCCTTCGAGACCATGTTCGATCAATATTGTCAGTCCCGGCGGGACCACCTGTACGAAAGCCGGCTCCGTCGCCACCTCTTTCGAGTCGTGGTAGGTTGTTTCCGTTTCAAATGGCCCTGTGTTTCCGCAGCTGAATTTTAGAGCAGCTACACATGGAGCGCGTCCTCTTCTGGCTCAGCCGGATGGGTTTTGGGGGTTGCTTGGTCCGCACGGTACGACCAGCTCTTGGTCTGTTTGTTTCCTGAAGTGTACCCCGAAACTTCTGAGGCGACTCGGAATTCCGATTTGGCTGGTCTACGCTCTCGACTCCTTGGATTCCATCACCCCAAAGTGGGTCCTCGCCACGGCCCCGCGCCTTTTGAGGCGCCCCCGGGTATCACCTGTATCCAACTAATCCCGGTAGGGGAACCCAATGTTCGCTCCGGGTTCCAGCCCTCCCCAGGTTCATTGGTCTACTCGGCGCGTGGTGAGGCCGTTCGGTTTGCGACTGCCGGGATCCTCGAACATCTCGATGGTGCGTAACCCGACCAAGCAGCCACTGTCCGGATTTCTAACGCGTCTCCCAGGACTCGCTTCCTCCGACGGGCAGTGGTCTTCCCCAGAGGAAACCGCGCTACCCGGGCACGTTTTGGTTGGAGACGAGTTGGACCTTGAGATTATTGCTGCTGGCTTGCCGCCCAGCGATTTTCTCGGCGCAACCCTCCCCACGCCTCCACCACCACCGTCACCTACTCCCCCCTCCTTCCCTTCAAGCCGCCCATGCTCCCTCCCCGCCCCCGATCACGGTTTTGGAGACAGGCAAACCGTTGTCCGCGGCTAACCCTTCCCCACCCCCTGTGCCCTCTGGTAGGAAGCGAGTTAGGGGCAAGAAGAAACGAGCGCGCGATCCAAAAGCGCCCGAGAGTGGTTCGTTCCAACGTGAAGTGTAGAAACCTCCCGTTCATACGCATCCCCTCAGTTCACACGCGCTCGTCTGCAGGGTGGGATCCTTCCCAACCTCTGCAGTCATTTCCAGCGGAAAGGTTCCGCCCAGCAGGAGCAGTGGTTCATACCCTGTTCCCTCCCTGCAAGCACTGCAACAACAACAGGCGGTTGTGTACTCTGGAGGCGAAACATCCGTTGGCCGCCAAGACTCCCCGATGCTGTTCACATTGTAAAGCGGCGCACATTACTTGTCCTAGCTGGACAAGGTTTTCCAACGTGTTCGAGGATGGTGACGACAAGATCTTGGGCGAATTCCTGGTGCTACTCTGGGAACATCTCGGGGGCGGCTCTCTCCTACCCTTGCAACCCGACCCCAGGTGGTCGGATTTGATGCAGACCCGTGCGTATGGATCCAGTTTCTCCTGAGTCCTTTACTAACGGCTTTCTCATCCTCTTAGGACTCTCGACGACATACCAAGAGTTCCTCCTGCTCCGCCACGCATCTAGCGTCGCAAGCACTTCTGTACCCCGTCGCCCCGCCCCATCATCCGGGAATGGCCGCGGTCCTACTGCCCCCATCTCATCGGGTTCTGAAGCGGGGTCTTCCGAAGGCAAAACCCCCGCTCCCAAAAGGCGTAAAACATCGCGCCCGCATCGCCCGGAAATGGTCGAAGTGACCGATGAAGACGACACCCCGCAACCGCCGACGATCCTCGGAACTACAACTTCGACAACGAGGACACGCGAATGTCGTCCCCGGAGCCCCCCATCGCAGCCGACCCCCGCAACTACGACTCCCAGTTGGAACCCACGCCGGATGCTGTTCCCGTGGAACAGCAAGCGTCGTCATCTCGTATGACGTTGGAGGATCCACCACCTCAGGATCCGCTTTCTCGGGTTTCGTCTGCGCCCTGTGGCTGAGATCGCTTCCGCCTCCCGTGCCTCTCTCGTCGAGGAAATCTTGCAGCAGTCGGCCAGGGACGTCGGCGAGGAAGGGCAATTGGAGAGCACGCTCCTGGTGATGTCCGAGGTTTTTGGGCAGGCAGGCAGGCTCCTGGGTCAGAGACGCCGTGGAGACAAGGGAAAGGGGAAAGGTCACATGCCGTAGTACACCGAGCATGTTTTTGTATTTTAATTTTTATTACCAAATCCAGCGAAGAGCGTATTGTTGTCCATTTTTGGGTGTGCCAAGATTAAGTTTTCATTAAGGGTCGTTGCCAAGAGATTTTGACAAGTAGATGAGAGTGAGGGGTATGGGTATGGGTATATCCCATTCCACGGGTTCCTGTCGTTTACCCTTCTCTAGGGTCGTCCCCACACCACCTCTACCCACGTATTGGTGGTTCGGGTTCTAGAGTTGGAACCCGGCCTTTCTTCGTAAGGTGGAGTAGACCCCGACTCGTCATCCACTATCCAGCCTGGGAGGCCTGGGGTACCGGGGGTAGGAGCGGGACGATTCCTGCTCCTGCGTGGTTGTGCAAACTCCGTAAGGAGGATATCATCCATGTAGACGGAGAGTGTGGCCCTGCTATCCAGGTTGGTTACCGTGGGGAATAGTCGCCCCCTGTCAGTGTAAATTGGTACCCCCGAGTTTCGATTTGGCTGCCCCATTCTCTGAGGGCCTTATCTCCCGGGCCTGTCCCATCCTCCTGTGGCACGAGCGCTCCTTCTTCTTTCCTCCCGACTGTGCTCAGTCGGGGGTCCAGTAATCTTCACCAGCCATGCTCCAACACGTTCCGTCAACCGCCGGAGTTTACGCTGAAACGGTGCACTTCTTATATGACTAGGAATAGCTAATTGATAGGTATTGCGAACAAACACCCAAAACAACCAACCACAACCAATCTACCTCCAAAGATCTAAGTGCTTCTCTTTGTGAGTTCGGGTCTGGGCCGTAGTATGCGACCAGCAGGTTTGAACAAACACAAGTTTGATTTATAGGCTTCCAACAACACACTCTACAACGTACTAGCAATATGCAACCACCAACAACAACACTGCTAGGAACCTAGGGATGGTCCAGGGGTGTGTTTATATGGGGTGGATACAAGATGGCTGGACCGCTAGGTCGAGAACACCAGGGCAGAGTATGTAGGTTTGTGAAAATCCTCGCTAAGGGCAACCCCAAAGACTACTGAGGCTAACAACAAATGGACTTCAATCCTCAAACAGCAAGACTCTCCTTGACCACCGACCTATTCCTTAACCAAGAACAGGAACCTTTCCGCTTTTATCGGCACTAGTTCACTACAAGCGTCCAGCTAGCGACCCAACACACTACGACAGAGCTTCCATCTATATCGGGGTGAAGGCGAAGTAACTGACAAGTTATAGCCAAACTAGAGGTGGGGGCACCTAGTCCGTCTTCTTCTTAGTGGGCTCAAGTCAACACACAATCCACCTAGCAAGCGATCCAACACACTACAACAGAGCTTCCGTCGTGTCGGGGTGAAGGCAAAGTCACTAGCGCAAACTGCAGTTGGGTCTCGAAGAGAACACCCTTGTTTTATATGTGGAGGTCTAGGACCAACAACACGAAATCCTCAACTTAGTCACTCGATGTTTCCAGAGTCCACAGTTACTGATTCCAATATAAAGACTACTACAAGTGAAGTTCGGTATCAACCTCCACTAGCAGCCTGAGTCCACTAGCACCAGCTTCGTCCAAAGTCTGGGGCGTAATGTTCTTAGACCCTAGTCTGTCCTGCGCTCCCTTTTATACTACTAGGTGTGAGTTACATGTGAAAGCGAGCTGAATAATACAATAAGCAATATTAGATGATAAGAAATACGGTCAGCCAATGAGACGACTGCCATTTGGTTTTGGGACTGGTTTGGTATACGCCAGGTCAGCCTCGCTGACCGGCTAGTGTTCAACCGTGGGTATATCAAAGGATCCTCAACCCTCTGTCTATGCCAAGTACCCCTTCCGGACCAACCGGCAATGTAGCCGGTGATCTAGGTCATCTCTACTCTGTCAGAGCGTCGATCTATTACATCTAGGCGACACAGTGTTGCGACCGACATCAAATGGTCATAGCTCGTTGGTCAGAACATCGATCCACCCCCCGAACATCGGTACAGGCTGTATGATCGTCCCTAGCTCCGTTCCAATAGCCGACTGGCTATTCCCTTTCGCCCTAGCTGCCCAGATCGGGCGCTAGCCGCGTGCTGCCTCATCTCGTATGTCGTGGTATGTCTTTGTCAAAGCCCTAGCCGGTCGCTAGTAGGGTTATTCCGCCTAGCACTGTCTAGTTGCTTATCTAGAGATTAGATAGTATCACCGGTTACCGCGCCGAGCTTCCTAGCTCAAGGCATAGCTCCCTAGCTGTACTTCCATCGTAGATATCCGTCTGCTAGACCTTCACTAGCTCCGTTCCAAGTCATCTCTGGACTACTAGAGTCTCCCAGGCCACGTCTCATGAATGTATAGGCAGTGGTTTAATCCCTGGTTGTTTGTACACTCAGCTAGCAGCTAGCACGTCACACTAGTGCAGCCTCGTGCTACAGTCAGCAGTTAGGGCTCGCTCTGACTCTCCTTTATATCACCTAACAAGTGGTCTGCGTACTAGCTGATATGCTAGTAACAACAGAAGTGCTAATTGCTTCCCGTTGTATAAATACTGGTCATAGGAAATCGCAAAATTAGCCCTAGATGCCGCTCATTTATGTTACGCCGTTTCAACGCATCCAGGGGGAGTGTGGTCTGTGCTGTGGAACCCGCCTGTACCCGCCCGAGGGTAGAGCAATCCGTTCCTCTTGGGTTGCCCACGCCAGGGTGACGCACAGTGCAGTCATTCCTGCGAACAATCCCCCCAACCAGAGTAGGGTTCCAACCCACTCTCCAACACCCTGTCCAGGTGTGCTTCCAGCAACCATAATGTTTGTAGGTGCCATCTTCTCGTTCCAAGCGTTGATCGGTTTGTCGGGGCTGGCAGAAGAGATTCTACCTTCTGTCAGCAATGGCCTCTGGGTCGGTCTAAACAGCAAGTAACCCGACGAGAACCCCAACCAGGATAAACCCGATAGACACTAGTAGCTCGTGTGTTCCCCGAGCAGTAGGACCAGTCATACGGCATCCTCCCTAGGAGGCCGTATGGCGTAGGTCAGGATGCGAGGCGGAACCCAGAACGAGTCGAAGAGGGTATGATATCCACTCTGGTACACAACCCGGGGTGTGGATATAACCCATAGTATGGTGCGAAGGAAGCGGGGCAGGGTGGAGACAATGCCTATGTCAAGCCAAGGTAGAAGCCTGAGATTAGACGAGGTAGAATCTACTGTACATGGAGATTCCACCGTGCTTATATAGGCTTTTAATAAATTAAAGTGATCGCGGTCAATCGTGATCAGTTCCTGTACCGTAGCATTAAGGAGCATTAATGCTGATGCTCCTGGACTCCTCTGTGTTGGTTTCCGTGGCGTCAGTGGACCTAGGAGACCTGATGCTCGGGTTTCCTAGTCCTAAGTGTCATCGTATCCAGTGGTTCAAACCCCGATCGGGTTTGCAACCACTCCTGTACTTCGTGTACTCTTCGTGTCAGCCCTTGGTGCGTCCACGTCTGTATGGGTTCCTAGTCCCTAACATTTTCTGTATCCGTGGCGCAGACTCCCTGAGTCTGCGGCTTTAGAATCCGAGGCCGGGTTTCAACCGTGAGAAGGTCACGTGGTGGCATCATGAGAGTCCCGTGCCGCTAAGACGGTCTTATCCATACAGACGCTCGTGCGAAAAAGTAGAACCCGGGCGATTCATGACCTCACCCCCCTCTTCAAGGTTGTTGTCCTCAACGACCCGTAGGTACCGCGTCCCCATCTTCCAATATTTCCTTCAAGGCAAGTTTTATCCTTCAAATTTTCTTGCGTCGTGGGGCTTATTGTCACTGCCCGTCGATGGTGCGTCCACGTCTGTACGGGTTCCTAGTCCCTAACGTCTTCTGTATCCCGTGGTGCAGACTCCCTGAGTCTGCAGCTTTAGAATCCGAGGCCGGGTTTTCAACCGTGAGAAGGTCATGTGGTGGCGTCATGAGAGTCCCGTGCCGCTAAGATGTGTCTGTATCCATACAGACACGTCGCGCGAAAAAGTAGAACCCGGGCGATTCATGACAACAGCATTGAACAAACGATCTTGAAGACTGGTGTGACACAGAAGCATAAGAAGATAAACCCAATAATCAGCTCCCAGTTCAACAAAACAGCGCAAATCAAGCTTACCCGAGTGCATTGAATGCCAATTGCATAAAGACGAGAATTCCGGTCCATGGCACTGGGAGCCAGATCACCAAAATAGCGTTGAACCAAACCTTCTTGAAAGCTGGTGCAACCGAGAAGGGTAGGAGAATTAATACAATAATCAGCCCACAGTTCAACAAAACAGTGCAAATCAAGCTTACCTGGGTGCGTTGAATGCCAGCTGTGTAAAGACGAGAAATACGGTCCATGGCACTGGGTAGTTACCAAAGACTGACAACATGATCTAGAATCGGGCTGAGAGCGTAGGCTGTTTCTTCGACTTATCACCATTGAAAGATGCTTAGAAGTCCCCCACAGGCCACGGGGAACTGTTTTGAGACTGAACGAGCCGTTGATTCGGTAAGTTGCCGAGTCCCAGCTGCTTGGTGAGGTGATCTTTCAGATGAGTTGTTCGTGCGGTGACTTTGAATACACCTGCCTATGAATGTCATTGGCTTGAGCGAGCAGGTTTCACATATCCAGGAGAATCAATGCATGATATCGATGACCGACGGAGCCAAGCGAGAGCGGAGAGAGTGGGACATAAAGGAAGCAGATCATCATGCTGATAACCCCGTCACGAGTTGAACGGTCGGTGGTTATGCCTGGTAGGAAGCATATCACAGTGCTGATGTCCATCCACACCTCTTAATCACAAACCAGGTCATTGAAGATCAAGGGACAAAAGGTAACGGCGGGTTGGATAGGATGAGTGAGGGAAACAAGAGAATGAGAGGGGGTGAAACTTGAGCGACATATTGGCAAGGACCCAACAAGGACCCGATGGGTGTTCCAGGCTCGGATCATGCCGACATGCAGCGACCCTGAACGGCTGGAGACGAGCCAGAGACTGATCACTATTTCGGGGTTATTATTTCTGATGATTGTCAGACTGACCCTGCAGTCACGGATGCTCTTTTGTCAAAAATGGAATCCATTGCGGAGGTATGACAAATACCGGGTTGCATCAGAACTATGGGGCGCTTTCCAACATTTTCCAACATGTTTTGAAAGTGAAACTGGAGGTCAACCCAGACAGTCACAGTGCGATGTAGTTCAACTGGTGAGGGGATTTTGCACTAAGGGTATCGGCGTCAAATCTTGTAGTTAATCTGGGTTCGAGTTCGCTGATGCCGGCGCACCTCTCAACATGCTATATGAGGAAGTCGTTCGTACATACGATCGTCGATCGGGCTTTGCTGTGTTTGCCCGCATCACTTGGATTTGACGAAATTCATCAATGCGGGGTTGAACCATGGAAGGCAAACGGAAGGGCAAGCAGAGCGGCATATGACTCCATTGAGAGGCTGATCCAACTGCTCCCGGGCCCACCTCTCAGTCCAAATCAACGCAGATCCTTGGCTGTCATTTCATCGCCCCTGAGAATCAACTGCAGAAGTCGACATGACGCGTTTGATGTTTGGTTGACACGAATCCCTGCTTTTTGGTTGGCGACCCAGCACGCAGAAGGTAATATACGATATCGCAACCGAGAAGCCCGAGATGACCGAGATTCCCGGTCCGCCCGATATTTCGCCGAGCAGGATTCTTACCCTTCCCGTTCCACATCGGTTGAACCAGTATTCAATTCAAGTGTCCCAAAAGTCTTAAATGGATGTTTACAGCACATTTCCGGCACGATTGAATGATCCACAACCATCGATGAGTGTCGGTTGAACCATTGAAAATGCGACAAAAATGCGGAGGTTGCACTATTCTTGAGGGCTAAACAATCCCACGAGCAATTGGCGCCAAATTGAGTAAGTAGTTGGACTTCTATTTTCCTTGACTCACCATTCAACACTTTACGTGAATCTGTTCAGGGCTCACAAAGCGTACTAATTGAGGTAGCGCGAATCACCTGTTTCATGTTGATCAGACCGTGTCATGCCATCGACCCTGTCTGCCCCGCCTCTTTGTTTCTGCTTCCCACCATCTGCTGGCCGTCTTCCTGTGTTCGTTTACCACCATGCATGGCAGCGTTCCAGAGTGATTGAGGTCGAGGACACTGTCAACCAATTCCACCCTCTTGAGGACTCAACTGCTCACCCCGGAGGACAAACTACCCCTGCTTCTCCGTTTGACGGATCTCTTGGAAGAGATCAACATTGACGCCGGATGCTACTCTTGGGCCCTGAGTTTATTCAGTAGCAAGGTGACTTATTGCAGCAAGCTTGAAATAAAAAGGTGATATTGTATTCGTCTTCAGTTCGGCAGGAATAACCATTGCAGAGTGTGATTTTTCAATTCTCCAGTGTACGGCGCCATCACGCATCGATAGTGTCTAGTTCAACGGATACAGCTTAGCACCTCCAAATCTTTCGTGGCTGACCGGTTCTGTGTAAATCCCCACCACGTATGCCCCTTTCTTTGCTTGCACCTGAATTGCGTACCGGACCCGCCCATTTCTCGCATGCAGGATCCTGGCCTGTGGTTAAGATGACATACTCAGTTCAACTAAAGACATTCACGCACGCAATCCGTATCAAGAAGTCTTTCTCATCCTTCCCGCATACTCAAATCCAATTCACACCCTGAATTGACTCGCATTTGGACCCCCTCAATACACCTTATCCTCTCCAATCTCCAACCTGTTGTGAAATACTGCTATCGCTTCTAATCCGGAGTGAACTCCTATCACGTTGGTCCCTTAAATCGGCCGGCTTGCTTGAATCTTCGCCTTTTTGGTTTGATCAGGGACTTGCTTTATCAGTTTATCATATGAACAGCTGTTTAATAGAACAGCTGTATGAGCTTGCTTCAAGGAGGTATCGGAGTTATGCTTCTCAGGCAAGTCGGCAATCCAAGCTCAACCTTGAAGGTGAACTGTTTAACAGAATACCTGTTTAACATAGCACAACTTCGTTTAATCACCAAGCTAAATCAGAAAGGTGAAGTGTAGGTACGGCCTGCGGGCGAGACATCCTGTGTGTACTTTGAAGTGATTAATCCATCAAAGATTAAATTGGATCATGCGTTGAGACAGGAGTTGTTTAATCAAACTTCATATAGATTCTTCGTAAGACCCTTGCACCTATACTAACTCTGCATAAACTGATGGGCAGGCCACATTTGGCTTGACCTGGCTGGACTATTGTGTGAAATGGGGCTCTGATGACGAAGACGATACCGACGATGGGGTACTGCACATTTTCATTCCTTCGATCGTTGAAACTGATGGACAGTCTTTCATTAGATGCCCCCCCTTGAATAAGTAATGTTCGCTGTATCGCTGCCTGTATATCCACCATAACCATAACTCTGTACAGTACCGTTGAATGTCACAATCACCCCCGCTCCATTACGGTCTTCCTGCGAATTCTTAGCACCTTTGATCCGCCGGAGTTTGAGTCAATTCAATGAGGTGTTCCGTCATCCATCGTACACAGCCCAGAGCAAGCATCGCATTCGGATCTTGAACTATTACTGCACATTGCACCTTTCCTACGACGGTAGAGCAAGCCTAATGGAGGCACTGACCTAAATTAGACTGTATAAAATCTCCTTGGGTACATCTGTCGTGCACTTAAATTGGACCTCAATCATTGTCTCTCTTCTCTCAAAGGTCTCGCTACCAATCTCTCAGTATTTGTGTGACCTGACTAGTAAATACAGTACATGGCTACGACGTGGAATATTCAACCTATTCCAAACACCTCCTTGGTGTGGGGCAATGAACATGGGGATAGCATCCATGCCTGCCGAACATGCGGCATTCTGCTACTCAGTGGCGAGATCTCTGGCCTCTGTTGTGGACCTAATGGCTCGAAATTCAATGATGTGAAGCCCCTGCCTGCTTTACCCGTGGAGTATAGTGCCTTTATAGATGATCCTCGAGTCTCACATTCATCTCGGATTCTTAACCTGATTCTGTCCCTTGCATCTCTTGAAACCATGCACCCCTTTCCTGAAATTTCAGGCCCACCCTCTTTCATTGCAATTCAAGGCCGAGTATATCATCGTGTGCGCCCATCACACGAAAACTCTGCTGTCCGCTGGTTGTTGTATGACGGCTTTATGGAAACCTTGGCTCCGCACACAGGATGGGCAACCACAATACCTGCAGAATGGATTGACGCCTTCAAGAAAACACTGTTGCGTGTTAACCCATTGGCAAATGCTTTGAAACATCTGGGTCTCCTTCTATGCAGGGGTATACAAATGTTGAACTGCAGCTGGAGGATACAGGTACAACAGAAATTGCCGCAGTCATGTATTATGGGAATACAACGCCGTCCGAAATCAAAGCCCGCCGAATGATAGTTGTCACCAAGGATGGTGAAAATCAATCGGTATCCACCCTCAGTCGTCTGTGGGAACCTCTTGCATACCCTCTGTTCTTCCCTCATGGTACTTTGGGCTGGGGCATCGCAGACAACACGGTTCGCAATGCTTCCCAAGGACTTGGTGATGTTCCGACCACGCAGATGTGGCACTATCGTGCTCGGCTCTTGCAGAGAACCCAGATTCCAGATTTTTGGTCGTCTGACCAACGAATACATTGTTGATATGTTCAGTCGGGACCTCGAATCACGACTGGCCTATATCTGTTCCAACCAAGAGCGAATCCGGAGGGAAGATGCAACATTGATGGGGTTCCATGGTGTTGAAGCGACCGAGAACATATATCTGCTGTCCTCATTTCTGGGCTCAAACCGCTGGGCAGCAGAACAAGTTTCAGATTCACTGGCCATCGCTGCAGCTTTTGGCAGCCCCACATTTTTCATTACCATGACTTGCAATCCTGAATGGCCTGAAATTCAATCACAACTGCGACCTGGCCAGAATTTCACCAACATTCCGATTGTTGTTGTTCGCGTGTTCAAACGGAAACTGGCACTATTGGAACAGGCTCTTAAAACGATGTTCCCAAATGCAGGTGTTCAGCTTTACCTCATTCATTCAGTGGAGTTCCAGAAACGGGGTCTTCCACATGTTCACATCCTGGTCAAGTATGCTATGGATTGCACTCACCCAACGGACATCGACAAAGTTGTGTCGGCCGAGATTCCCGATGATCCGACGGATGCGGTGTTGGTGTGCAAGTTCATGATGCACAATCATCCTCCTGCCACCCACCCTCCTTCCAAGTACTGCCAGCGAGAGTCTGCCGAAGGAAACCGAACCTGCAGGTTCAGATACCCACAAAAGCTGCAGAACCAGACAACCATTGATGTAGAAGGCTGTGTGCAATACCGCCGACGGAATCCCGGGGACGAAATGGTCGTTCCATACTGCCTTGAACTTCGGCGCAAGTTTCGCTGCCACATCAATTTTGAGGTCGCCAACACGTCACATATTTTTCAGTATCTTTTCAAATATCTTCATAAAGGCATGAGATTTTTCGTCAGGCTAATTAAGCACTAATGGCATGAACATGCGATAGCGGCCGATAGTACGCACTACAGGGTGAAAGTTTCGTCACACGGCCAAGCCAAATCCGGAAGCTATTGATGAGATTGACGACTACTGGAATGCTCGGTACTTATCTGCCGGGGAAGCTTCTTGGAGAATTTTAGGCTACCACATTGCCAAAAAATATCCTGCCGTCAGTCCTCTACCAATCCATCTTCCGGGAAGCAACACAAATAGACAATATGCACGCAAGGCCGGGCTTGCTCCTACGTTATCACAACTTGAGCGCTATTTTCTGCGGCCGCTGGGAACTTTTCCCGATGGACTCCTTGGAGCACAGAGGTCTTTCCACACAGTGACATATGCAGAATATTACAGCCTCTTTCGCCTGGTCAAATACAACGAAGCTAACTCTGTTAAGGATCACTATTTTCTGGAACAGCCAAACCTGTCAGGTGCTCCGCGAATGCATGTGGTGCTACGCAAGAAAGGAAACACCCATCTCAGCCGCATTCAATCGATTCGACCGTCACAGGGGGAGTTGTTCTATCTGCGCGCTATTTTACAGCACAAGCCATGCCTTTCATTCACAGAAGCTCTGACCGTGGACCAAACAACATATTGCACCTTCCAGGAAGCGGCAATACAACTTGGCCTCTTTGCTGACAGTAATGAAGCCACCTACGCCATGTTGGAAGCCATTCAGACTCTGCGAACTCCTCGCCAGCTACGCCTGCTCTTTGTTCACTTAATGGTCAACGATTGCGTGGATAGTCCAATTGCTATGTGGGAAACCTTCTACCATGAAATATCACATGATTTCATCCTCCGTGCAAACAATGTGTTGGATTTAGGTCTGAATACCGCACTAGACGAGCTCTCACATCTTCTGGAGGAATATGGCAAACACCTCGCTGATTTCGGTCTACCGGAACCCGTTGTTCATTCGCGAGAAGTCGAACATGAGCTCATGCGATGGGGTCAGAATCCTGAACAACTTGCTTTAAGAGCAGATACTGCAGTGGCAATATTAAAACCAAGACAACTGGAAATATACAATTTTGCCCTTGCTGCTGTGCTGAACTCGACACCACTATGCCTGTTTGTGGATGGAAAGGCAGGTCGAGGGAAAACTATGCTGGTCAATACTCTATGCGACAAAATCCGATCCCTAGGAAAAATTGTGATTCCAACCGCAACAGCAGCGTTTGCAGCGCAACTGTACCCTGGTGGGCGTACAACACACTCTGCTTTCAAGGTATGCTGTGAAATATGACTACCAGCTGAATTTTGCAACTCATTTTCCCAGGTACCAGTAAACGAGAAAAATGAAATGTTACTCTCTCCGGTCGAACCTGGTGACCCACGTGCAGACCTTCTGCGTGAGGCTGCTTTGTTGATCTGGGATGAGGCCCCAATGGCCAACCGTGCTGTTCTGGCCTGTGTTGATGAACTGTTGCGTCGAATCATGTGCTCTGACCTACCATTTGGGAGCAAAGCCCTCATACTATTAGGTGATTTCCGACAAACATGCCCTGTTATCCGATGCGGCACAAGAGCTCAAGTAGTTGATGCTTCGATAAAGTCATCACCACTGTTCTCAGCTTTCACAGTGGAACAATTGACGGAACCAATCCGCAATGCAGAGGATCCTGAGTTCGCGTCTTTCGTTGATGCTATCGGTGATGGTGCCGGTCCAGAAGTACACTTGCATATGCTGCAGAATGTTGATTCAGATGTCGACCTCATCCACTTTGTTTATCTCGCCCACATCCTCCAAGATCCCATTTCGTGCTTGAGACGCGCTATTCTTGCACCAACGAACCGACAAGTTGACTCATTTAACAAGACTATTCTGACCGCTATCCCGGGCACGGCGAAAACCTATCTAGCAGCTGACTCATTAAAAGAAGTTGACGAAGCAGGACTCACTCCGCCAGACAGTGTACTGGACTATGTTGCTAAACACACGCCACCTGGAATGCCTCCCCACTCATTGACAATCAAAACAAATGCAGTCTTTCGGTTGCTTCGCAACTTCTCTTTAGACCTGGGATTAGTCAAGAATGTGCGCGTTGTTGTTATTGATGTTGGCACTCGGATCGTAACAGTCCGCTTATTGCGTGGAATGTCCGGTGTAACTGGAACATATGTCGACTCCGAAGACATATTGATCCCCCGAATCTCATTCACTGCAACACTGCCATCTGGGCACACCCTGCTGAGGAGGCAGTTCCCTCTGGCACCAGCTTATTCAACCACTTTCAACAGCTGCCAGGGTCTGACCCTGGATATGGTGGGTGTACCAGTTTTCTCTCATGGCCAATTATATACTGCACTATCACGTATCAGGAATCGGGGTCATGCTAGAGCCCTATTTCGACCATGCGAAGTCACAGCTACAAATGTAACATTTCATGAAATCTTAGTTTAATACATCTCCTTCTCATCATTGTCTGCCGGAGCGAAGCGAAGGCAAATCTTGTTTTGATTGTGTCGTTTCATGTGTTTTTTGGCGTTTTCGCGTTGCTCACCCAAATTATTTTGTGTTTTGCAGGATTGTTTGCGTTGCCAGTTGGGGCCGTTTTCACGCATTTTTTCGCGTTTTTTGGCGTTGTACAACGCCACAACAATTTTTTTGTCAAAAGTCTGATGCTAGTTGGATTTGAATCGTCCAGAGGAGAGCGAATTGAACGCATTTGGACTGAAGTTGAACCTTGCTCAGCCCAATTGACAGTCCCGAGCTGTACCAGCCTGCCTGGAGCCTTTTTCATATTCAGCTGATCCGTGATCATGGCGCCCCGCTGAATGCCGTGGGAGCCTTGTAATGGCCGGTGCGGCATCACCTCCCATCAGGTCCTTGGCATGTTGTCGGGTTCTCCAGGCGAAGCGGCACATGCAGCAGCCGAATGTGCCGGGCTCCCTGCGATATGTGGTGTGTCGCGATGGATGTGTCGCCTTCCAATGGCGTGTATGGTTTTCGTCAATCCCGCAATTCGACAGCTGTCCAGTGACGGATGAATGTCAAATTGATTTAAATAAATAGTTCTGTAAACTCAATGCCCTTTTCTCTCTGAAGTAGCTAAGCGAAATTATACCGCCTTCTCCTGCTGATTTCCATGACTCCGTTACCAAAGAATATTTCCACGTCGTAGAGATGATCCAGATTATCAAACATGAACAACCGACAGAATCAAGAAGAAGACGCAAGTCATGGACAGCCGTACTTGCGGAGCGGCGCGCCCCGCCCGCTTGGGAAGATCCCGCTGTCACTGTCGTGCTCGGCCCACTGGCGCTACCGGACGGAACACCCGTTGCGCTGGTACTAGCGCTGTTGGCTGCGGATGCAGCGGGCGATCCAGCTCCCCCTGTCGTGCTCGGCCCACTGGTGCCACCGGGTGGAGCGCCCGCTGCGCTGGACGTGCTCGCGCTGTCGGTCGCAGATGCAGTGGACGATCCAGCTCCCCCTATTGGGCTCTGGCCACTGGCGCCACCGGATGGAGCGCCCGTTGCGCTGGACGTGCTCGCGCTGTCGGCCGCAGATGCAGTGGACAATCCAGCTCCCCCTGTCGGGCTCGGCCCACTGGCGCTATCGGACGGGCCCGTCGCCGCCGAGGTCGCCGTCTCGGGCGCGTTTGTCGGCGTTATCGGCGTGACGGTGATCCCATTGATGGGATGTCCCTCTGCGTTGCAACTCTGCACGATCCCTGAGCAGAAGTTAGCAAAATGCGTACGGACCGGGAGATATGCCGCGTACCGTCGATGACAGACTGCACGGCGAACTGTGTCTCCCCTGGCTGGGTGATCATGCAGCCGAAGCACGCCTGGTAGTCGTCCAAAGCCGCCTGCGTGCACAGCTGGGAGGGCGCCTGCGTCTGGGGGGGGGGGGGGGGGGGGGGGATGGCGTCAGCGAGGAGTCGGTGTGGAATTGGACCGAGAGTGGACGCACGGCGATGTCGGTCCAGAGCTTACACTCCTCTACGCATACGGATGTCTGCGGGGGCGTTCCGGCCTGCGGGAGTGCGAATACTTTGTGCGCTCACTCAGAAATTTTGTTGCGAACAGGAGAGCCGTCAATGCATACCTGAGTGGAATGCGATAGGCAGAAGAAGGAGAATGGTGCGCTTGAGAGAAATAGTCATTTTGAAATTTGAACGGAAACCTGTCGCGGAAAGTGCGAACGGACGGAATAAGTGCAGAAGTCTGCTGGCGGGCCATCCATATACGCCCCAGACGTTATTCGTAACCATCACTCACAGCCATCCTCGAGCGCCGACCTTAGCGAGCTGAACACCGGCTGGATCACTATTTGATCAGGCGCTTGCCGCAATTAGACCCCAATGGCTGTCAAGAAGTGTATGATTAGCGCTGCCTGGTTCATTCTCGTTTCATGCACATATATTTCTCCTGCGCTCAATTACACTGTCATGGAAGTGTTTCTTTAGACACAGCGTGCTAATCAGTACAAGCATGGTTACAGTCCAAGCACCCGACGCTTGGGAGGCTCGGTGTCTATCTGTTGCTCCGCTCTTGCTCTGGCGCCAGCCAGTTTGTCATTTGGAGGAAAACCTGTGCGGTTCCACAACCGTCCACTTTTTCATCTGCCGTATGCATAAACCAAGGGATTGGCCCCCATGCGATCCCATTTGATTAAGCGGTTCAGGTAACGTTCCACCGCCGAAATGCTCCGACTATCGGGTTTCACAAAACGCTCCCTGGCCCCAGTTCTCCACCACTCAGCAACGCCTGCACTGTAGCTCATGTTCCCATGTTCTTTTCTGCACACCTCTTTGCCGCCCACTTATTCTGACCTCGGACGCTGGCGACCCGGAAACGACCCATCCCGTGATAGCACGGTTTCTGCTGTCAGGCATCGCAGAGGCAACAGCCTCTGGGAAACTGTGTGTGTGACCTATTAAAGGACACCGTGCGGGAAGGTTTGCAACCGACAAACTCAAGATTGAGATCATGCCATACAGATCATAATCTACGTGAATGGGTCGGGTCAGGTCAAGTCTGATGAACCTATTGAGCTGATACCTCGCTTGTTGAACGGACAGTAATTTACAGACTTACTGCCACCAGGCCCAGTTTGGCGCGTGCCTAGACAGTGACGAATTCAAGCTGTCCGATTTGCGCCACCAGTTTTGTGTTCCCCGCCTTACGTCCACAACGACGGGCTTTAATTCAAATTGGGGCTACCCCGTCAAGGGACACCATTCAGCAAAGTCAGACCTGAGACCGTTGGAGAATCAGGTCAGGTATCGCGGAGTGCCCGAACTGGCTGGTTTTCACGCTCGTAGCTGCTGCTCAGCCCAATGGCGACTGTTCTTCTTCTTCAGGACTGCCTCATAATGTCCGCGAAGACAGATGTCAGCGACCGGACAGCGTGGTTCGCCGCACGAAACACGAAACGTACACGCGCGCCAGGGCGCTTGTCTTCGGTGCAGACTTTATTGTTAGTGTGAAACACACCTGGTTCGCGCGCTCCGCGATACCTCATCTGATTCTTCAAGAAAGTTTTCTGGGCATGAGAAGAGCAGCGGTGGATCGACACCTGAACCGCTTCTCAATTCAAATGTAATCGCAGCGGCGTCCAATCCCTTGGTTTATGAGATATGGCAGACTGAATAGTGGACGGTTCTGGGAGCAAACGCGTCAGGTCAAGACCGAGAGTTATTCATGAACGGCTCCGGGTATGAGATCCTCGGGATTCAGTGGGATTCTGTTAACTGAGCGTTGGGAAGTTTCAGGCGATCAAGGAAACACGTGGAAACTCCTGCCAGCCTCCAATTTGTCAGCCACCATCGATCAGATTTATTCTGAAAAGCTGTGGACTATGACAAGACATCGGACGTTCGCCACCGAGTTTCCGCACGGTTACTCAGTTGGTGCCTAGCGCCGGCTACGTTGACGGTTGCGATGAGCCAGGAACTCAAAGCCTGCCACAGCAACCTGGCTGCTTCAACTCTATCGTCACGGCAGGCGCGGATCTCGCGAAAAGCCGGTTGCTGTCCCGTCTTATCCCCTGCCCTCTGAAGTGCCGTCAGTTTTCTTCACAAACATGTGAATGGTGGGTACTAAGACCTCGCAAGAAGCCTACCAGTATTCCACCCCAGGAATATGACGGTTCCCCAGATGCGCAAGCATTCTACCTCGTGCGCCAAGGATCAGCTTACTTAATCTCCATCTTCCCTGCAGGAACTGTTACACCATTGTGCTGGCGACGCAGGGTACCCGTTGGCCAGGTGCCACATCACTGCATGTCACCGCCGCGTCACCCCTACAATTGAAGTCAAGCTCGGGGCCATAATTCACCATCCCAGGAACCCCTGCACACCTTTAAGAAAGTGTAGCGACTTCCCACTATATTACCCGACAAGATACCAACTCCCGCAGGATCCAGAACGTATACACCGTAGCCTGGTCATACGGGCGTAGGACAGCGAGCAATTTGTTCGAGAAAAAGTGCAAGCACAATTTGTCAAACCATCATTAGGAGTCGCATCGGAAGGAAAACCTCAAATGTGTAATGAGATAGACAGTTTCTCTAGCTTCCCCGAACGAGCCAACATGACAACGAAAAGCAATACTACGACTACGACCACTACTCCGATCAAAGCATTGAAGCCCACCGACCCAACAGCCAGTGGGCCACTGGCATTGATATGTCAGAAAATGAGGAGGTTTGGAGGGATCCTATTTACCTTGACCCATTCCCAGCCGGAGGAGATTGCGTAGGTGTAGCACTAGCCTTTTGAGTTGGAAAATCCAATGAAGGCGCAGTGTTTAGACTGGTAAAAATCGGGGATGCAGAGGTGGGGGTTACGGCATGGCCGGGGGTAAAAGTCCCTGTACCAGTGCTTAGAGTCACAAAAATCGACGGTGCAGAGGCCAAGGTTACAACACTGTCGAGAGTAGAAGTACCTGTATCTGCTGCAGAACTAGTTCTGTGATCGTAAGTATATAGAAGGAGCCAGCACACTCAACGCACGGTCTAGTGGCAAAAGCACTGGGGGGGCACGCCGGTGGGCCTGTCCCACCATTCGTTGATCAATCTACAAAATCTTTTCTCACGTCGTAGCTTCCAGCTCATCCACTCTTTCGTCCTCCGCGCTCTTCACTCAAGAAATCTCCGTAATTTTTGCCTCACCCTCCCATTTTCCTGTTTGAAGCTTATGCTTTGGTTGCTTGCGGTCTCATTCGACTCCCTCACCCTGGGCAGCCTTGGCGTACGGATTCACTCTTGCCCGCGTCTCGGTTTTTCCACTCGGTTTTTGCCAACGCCCCTTCTGCCGCATTGCAAACCCACCGTCCGGGGCGGCCGAAACCCCTGCACACACACCAAAACCTACCCCTCATCTCCTCATGTACCACCTGTCCGCCTCCCAACTCGGATCCAACCTTGTTGACGGAATTCCTGGACCTTTCCTCATCCCCATTCCTCCCATATCTGTCGTCAATCGAAGGTCTACATTGCAACCAGCCCGCCTACAGTAATGTGTTTGCCCCAATTGTTGCTCATCAAAGGCAGGCTGGTAACGAGTGTAGTTATGCAAGGGACTATCAACATTACGAGTACTTTATGTACACGTCTATCCCGGCTGACATCGGAATTCTAATGTTTTCCAATGAATTCCGAAGATCCATATAATCATTGGATTCCGAAAGGAAAACTTGGCAAATCCACTGGTTTCCATCAAATCCTCTGAACTTCCAGTGGAAATGATGCATCAATGCCGGCCATATCAGCTGATGCCATCTGAGTCCATCGGAATCCAATGAATATACGCCCCATAGAATTCCGATGTCGGCCGGGATAGCAGTGTACTCGTTCTTTTCATCAATCGGGACCAGATTTTTGAGTTGGTGATACGTTTATCAATGTGTCCTGAGGATGTAATGAAATAGTGGGTGTTTTCATTAGATTTTTGTAGTCTTTTTAAGAGCCTAATCTAATAGATTTAGTGATTATATCATCCACCAAGAGGATGCTGGTTCGAATCCGGCTAGTCTATTTATATTTTGTTCTCTTTGTTTCCTAACCTCCACCATGTCACACCTTCTAACAGTCATAAATATTGCACACATACCAATCCATTTAGTATTGCTTTGTATAGCTCTGTGTTGAGCATCATGACTTATTTGTAGGGTGAGTGTTGTGTTTTTTTTAAAAAAAATTCAAGCTTCTGGTATCTATCATTCAACCACGGCTCTCGTAAAATATTTGAGAGTTGCAGAGGTTTCACTTAA
Organism: Mycena olivaceomarginata; assembly: GCA_029378375.1. NCBI lineage: Eukaryota > Fungi > Basidiomycota > Agaricomycetes > Agaricales > Mycenaceae > Mycena > Mycena olivaceomarginata. The sequence continues at coordinate 168,493 of JARKIC010000715.1, read as the reverse complement.
TAGGTTTGGCACTACCTTTGAGTTATATTGCTGTTACAGAAATCTGCAATACATTTTGCAGAGTTCGACTTCAGGTTGTGGCGGTGCAGGCGAGACGTACGCAAGGCTTCGGAAGATCCCGAACACATCAGATGGTTGGCTTCAACGGCGATACAATTTCCGCCGGGTCAATTCTAGTAACACATTTGAGATATCCTGTGTCTATATAAATATCTGACCCATATTGTACACTTTAGTTTCAAAGAATCTATATGAAGTTTGATTAATCAATTCACATCTCAATGCATAATCTGTTTTATTCACTGCCTGATTAATCACTCAGCAGCACCTTGTATGTGGTAATGAAGGGAGGCTGTTAAACAGCTGTTCTGTTAATCCATTCACCTCACCGTACATAGACTATATATGTCATTTCTGTCCCTGCAGAACAGAGGATTCAGTTGAAAGTGTGCCATGTTAAACAGGTGTTTCGTTAAACAGTTCACCCCACTGCTCCCATATTGCTCCAGGAAGCATGACAGGAAAGATGTCCAGTTTGATTAAACGAGACCTGCACTGTCAATCAGTTCAGCTTACGAGTACTTTATATACTCGTTCTTTTCATCAACGGAACCAGGTTTTTGAGTTTGTGATACTTTTATCAGTGCTTCCTGAGGATGTAATGAAATGGCTGTTTTCATTAGTATTTTGTAGTCTTTTTAAGAGCCTAATCTAATAGATTTAGTGATTATATCATCCACCAAGAGGATGCTGGTTCTATTCCGGCTAGTCTATTTATATTTTGATCTCTTTGTTTCCTAACCTCCGCCTTGTCACACTTTCCAGTAGTCATATATATTGTACACACACCAATCCATTTAGCATTCATTTGTATAGCTTTGAGTTGGGCCTCTTGTTCTATTTATAGGGTGAGTGTTGCGTTTATTTTATTCTTTTTACTCTTTCTCGTGGTCTCTAACATTTATAACAAAATTGAGAGATTCAGAGGTTTCGCTTGATTGGTTTGGAACTAGGCTTGAGTTGGACTGCTCTTATGGAACCCCGTGTTGTTCACCTGCTCTTTACCGCAACGCAATCCCAACCCACATTTTTTTTATAAATTGCGCCCATAACTGTTTTGGCAATTCATGAGGGCTCAGCGCAGATGTTGTTTGCCGAAGGCCTGAGTTAAATCTGGGCCTGTTGGAAAGACTGGTGTTCACATGAAGTCCGAGCACAACAAGAAAGTCATCGTCAATATTAAGTAACACACCTCAATTTGTCTGTCTGTCCTAGATCAGTTTTCACGGAGGTGCAAGAGGAGCAAAAATATACTTTGTTGTAGGGCCTCAAAGACATTTATTCTGTGCAGAACAGCTGAGATATTTCATTTGAAATACTGTATCTTGACGTGGAACGAGCTACAAGGCGATCTGTGATCTGTATATGGAAATAGTTGACACCAAATGTGTGCTGAATGGATGTGAAATCACTGTCCAATGTTCAAACTTGATAGAGCCATAACTCTGTCAGTTCTCCAGAGATTGTGCTGCTTCTGGGCTCAAAAAAATTCCTGCTACCTTTAGGTAAGGGTTCTGAGATATGTCGCGATCAAAATGCTTTTGGGTGCATCACATTTTTGTCAGCAGGTTTCGCATAAGCACATCTTCTCCCTGCGAAATTACTTCGGCTGCCACAAAGCCATTCTGCTTGCCATGGTTGTTGTTCAGGAGCTTATGATTCTGCTTATTCGAGAGGGGAACACAACTCGCTTCAAGTTCAAACGGACCCTGTGAGATTGACTCATGTCCAGCATGGTATGATCTCTGTCCCATTAGTTATAACAAACTTTTGCAGCAGGGTTTGATCAGTCCTCTCATATTTCGAGCTGGATATGCAGATTCAATACCGGACATGGACTCAAAGCTGAACTGTTGCTAACAGTGTGGGTTCTCAGTAAAGAGGTTTCTAAACATTGCTGTCCCAATTAATTACTGGTATACCGAAAGAAAGATACCCAATATCTTTAGGTTTTTTTTTCTGTGGGCCAATGCGAGCTGGTTGGTGCACCAGTGCCAACCAAGCGAGTCTTGGGCTGCCTGTACAACTAGACTAGCAATGTTCTTAATTGATTAATTGTAGTTCAAAAGGCCTGTATGTTTCTGGGTAGCAGGCTCTGCCGCTTGTCAGCTTTACTGGCCTTATCACACAGTGGATTTCAACATCATGATGACATAGAATCAAGGAAAAAACCCTGACTATCCCTACCCAAGGGCCAAGTCCATGGCAAAAAATATTCCTGCTTAACCATACTTAAGTCAATCAATGCCAGTGATACGGTGAACTTCTGGCCATCTACCAAGGGAGGATGGGAGTAAGAAAGGTTTTTTGGCACCAAAGAAATAAGGAAATTGACTTTACTGACACATACAGAAATATCGGAAAATATCAAAACAAATCACCCTGGAAAAAATGACATGGGAGGTGTGTGCAGGGGTGTGGCGTCTTCAGGCGATATGTTCATCGTGTTCTATGGGTAAATCAACTTCATTTTGCATCCAAATACAATGCCTCGCTGGATGCGCACATGGGCGTTGTAGCACTTCTTTGTGCAGGTGGGCAGTAAAATCAGAATAACTTTGCTGATTGTTTCTCAGAAATTAGGGGGCATCAATTTCGACTCCGTGGACCTCAGAAACATTCAGTCACGAATGATCAGCAATAGGGACCTTCTCAGCATTGCACTATTTCCAAATAGGTGGGTACCTCTCAGTGGGCCACAACTGCAGAGTGCGCTATGTGTCCAGACAGTTTTTAATGGCCATTAACCAAATCTATACAATAATCCCATGTTGCCGGTGGCCTGGTTAAGCATTGAGCTGTCTGAGTGTGAGCCAAATGCTAAGAACATCCAAAACACAGTATATCGGTGCGCATTTGCGGAGCAGAGGTGCAAAGCCTCCTTAACTCTGATATGTCACTCCAATATATTGTGTTTATATTACAAAAAATTACCGAGACCAAATAAGCACTCGTTCCTGCACACTGTTCCAAAGATTGCAACAAAATTGAGGAGCAGTGCCCTTGGAGGATTATCGGGACCTCCTATGGTCCAATCGACCTCTCGAATCGATCCGGAGGGTATTGAAACCCTAGGAAACATGCTCCATCCATGACAAAGAGGACATCTAACCACATGGTTTAGCAAAATACACTGGGTGAATAAAAATACCACCTGGAGTTTGAATGGGTGGTGAAACCTTCCAAATTCTGTTACCTGTATCAACTCTATGCAGAGAGCACACCTACAGAGTTGTGAGCCAAGTCTATCGAAAACATAGGCTGAACAGTGAAAAAATCATGGGAACTTCCTTTTTGGGTTACATGGTGTAGTGGTTCCAAAAGGGGAACTGGCCATCAAAGTAGTGACCACCTGGAGCTCGACTGAAGGCCCTGGCATGTTTATATTGAGTGAGCCAGTGAACAATCCCCAGTTGTCTATGGAGTGAGCTAAAACTTTTGAAATACATTTATCACATACATGTAGGACGGTCTGGGCCTAGGATCATCAAACCGGCGATCAAACCGGCGATCATTGATTTCGGATGTACCCGAAGTGCTTCGTACGCAAGCACTGCACTGCCACTCTTCTGCTTTTTCCCATCACAATCTCATATCACACTTCATGGCTCATTAAAACCTCCAGAGTGTACCCAAAGTCAACTTCTGTGAGTAAGATATAGTGCATACAAATACCATCAACATCCCAAATAAGAGCAAAATCTCGAAAGAAATGTGCCAAATAATTACTAGGATCTGTATATGTAATCCCTTTCATGAATCTTTAGATATACCTCTTAGCTTTGACTTGAACCACCTTACTGGGTAACTGGAAGAATGTAGAGTGTGTATTCATCAGCCAAAGCGCGATCAGCAAAGGCCATCAAAAGTGATGCCAACCCTTGATGACTTTGCGAGGACAACTTCTCCTTCAGTTACACCTGGATCCCTTTGAAATCTGATTAGCATCTTCATAACATCTCCGTCTACAAATTTATGGAAGAGATAGCCCCTGAACTGCCCACATATTGTGTAACACATGAATTTTGAGAAAATTGGCCTTACTTTTAGGATGTTGACTGTATTTGAATGCACTATAACTTACCCATAGCTGTCTGACGCCTGCAAGCCATAAGGAGAAGGGGGCTGACTGTCATCCCGGAGAACAAAAGACAAAAAGTAAAGTACGAGTTATGCCGTGCGCAGCATCGGCCTCCCCCCAAGTCATCTGATACTTGAATGCTGTGAAGGGCATCAATCAATTCAACAACAATCCCTTCAAGAGAGAACCAAGAGATAACAGAGACACAGCGTCACAACGATCACTTCAACAAGATAGATAGAGACATGAACGGGAAGACTGACACAGCACTTTGGGACTGGGCTCTCCGAAAATAACGAGATCATGGTCGCTAGCGACAATCTGCAAAGTGCGATCTCTGATCATCTACTCTGCCCAAGAAAGGACTATGAGTCGCGAGACTGAGAATCTTTCTGTACCGGCCTGCCTGATCTTATTCAGTTCAACAACAGTTCGTTGGAGAAGCGTTGCTGATATATATTATCAGCATCCGCTTGCGTTCTTCGTGTCTGCCCCTGCTCTCCCTTCTTCACTGCTCATGAACCATGTCCTGGCTCTCTCTGCTGTCTCGCACCTGGCGTGGGAGATTCTAATTCTGACCGTTTGTTCGGCATTCGTAAGTGACACCTAACTGTGTTGTATTATACCCAATGACCGATTTTAAGACGATGCTTATACTATATGGTGAGCCACCTCAACACCTCAAGGCCTGCGGCGTCAGATGTCTTATGGCCCTCAGGTTTATATTTTGCGATATTCATCTTTTCCCTTTACGCGCTCGCTCGTCGAACTCCGCCCGGACGCTGGGTCATGTTTGTCGCGGTTTCCATGATGTTTCTCCTGGGAACGCTGGCCACGGCAATTACGGTTGCGGAAGCTGTGATTGCTCTTAGAACATACCAGGCTGTCGTGCAAAGTTCCATCGCCGAAGTTCGGCGCCTCCAGCGGGTGAACGTGGCCCTTGGGGCGACAGAACTTGTGCGGCTAGCCATAAATAGGTAGAATAATGGGTTCCTTCCGTTTCTCTCCGACTATGCTCACATCATACCAGTGTAGTGGTGGACCTGTTTTTGGTAATCCCCTCTCTGTTTTGCTGCAAACTGAACGAATGCCTTTCCAGCTCTATCGTTGCTATGTGATCTGGGGGTCCAATAAAAAGGTGGTGGTCGTGCCTACCGTTCTCATCTTTATACCGTCCAGTGAGCTTGCTCTCTCGATCGAACTTTACGGATCCGTCCACTCATGCACATTTGCCAGTTCTCGTGCTTGTGAGCATTATAAGGTTACTGTTGGGCGCAGCTCCCAGTTCGGTGCAAGCCGACATTGACATCCGGACACCTTTCCTCATCATGCTTGGGGGCAATATACTTCTCATGCTTTTGACAGGTGATTGCTATTTGCAGTGTTGTGGGTTTTTGCTCAGGAAGTTTCCTCAAACGCCATGACGCTGCTATTGCCCTGATGTGCGTGCTTCCCCCTAGCATATAGATCCGAATAATCTCATCCGTCAAGCCAATGCGACAGCCTGGAGTCGGGCTCGCTCTATTGTTTTTCTCTAATCCTATGGGTAATTTCACAAACCATCAACATCTACAATCCTCCGGGCACTTTCGATTCAAGTCTCGTAAGGGCCAACCTTCATTATCGCACTGGAACTCATCCGAAAATCAGGCGTCTATATTTACGGGAATCATAAGCGGGCTCCTCCGACAAACAATGGTCAGTCAACATTGTAGCAAGACAGCATCAAGTTGATGTCTTATAAGAACATGGCTCCCACTCTGATTCTTGTACGCGTTGGCCTGGCCCACTGCCAATGGGAGAATGAGCCAATAATCAATCAGGAAATCTCACAGCGCACCATTCGACGACCCCTCCGTTCCAGTTCCCGTCCCAAGCAGCCGACATCGGTGTTTATACCTGTATAAGTATCAACCATTGTATCGATACTCGAGTGCCGTTCGAGCATCAGTTACTTCTGTTGTATAAAACCGATAATTGGTATGCCTGCCGAAGATAAATATCACTGAGACAACCTCAGGCTGTCAACAAACTCTCAACACCATTCAGCATATACCTCTACTGGATGGTCAAACATCAAGCATCCACTCTGTCTTTCCTGTCTCCGTCCCCCGCACGATCATGCCCCAGTCCACGTATCATGCCTGTGTTGCCCGCAGGAGATTCCACACCACGCTCGGAGAGCAGTTGGATAATGTACCGCGTGGTCTCGAAGGGCAGTTTTCCGAGTGTGATAGGTTCCTTGGCAATGAGCCGGGGAGCGGTGTCGGCTTCCGGGATGAAAGAATCAAGCGAACGAAAATAATAGAAGACAGACCTACGGCTTCACTTCAGGGACGATAACCTGTAAATTCAAGACGACAAACTTTGATCAAGAAGAACATTTGAAGAAGTCACGGGGAAACAACGCACCGCATAGACACTGCCGGCAAGGCCCGTGGGTGTGGGTCCGTGGCATTTGATTGACGTAGCTTTGACACTTGCCATGGCATTTCCCATGGCATTGCACGGACATTGGGCCTTGCGTGTCTATAGCACATCTACGAGAACAAAGGCAAATGAATTGATGAGAAATAATTGACCTGGTTACAAGTGATGTGTATCCATATGCGGTGGGAAGTCCTTGGACGTGATACCGAATCGAGTCAGATGAACTCGAATCAAATGGTAGCAAAGATTAGGATTCTGTTTCATGATAATTTACTCGAGTTTGAGCGGGTCAGAGAGATGGTGTACATCTTCGGAGGTCGTAAAAGCGCGATGTTGGATCTCTGTAGAGCAATTGTGAGTTATGCATCAACGGGAATAAAAAGGTACGCACCGAATAGGATGGATTGTCTAATTCAAACTTGACAGCGTTCGAGTGAGCACGGAGTCACTTCCTCCATTTATTGACTGCAAATCACCCAGCATGGGAAGGAAGAAGTGGAACGAACCTGTCGCGCGGCTGTTCCGAGTACTGCCAAGGTCGGGGCTGCTCCCCCGACGTTGTTTAACAACTAGTGGGCGGCACTTTTCTCGACAGTGTTCTAAAGCTTCTCAACGTTTCCCAACCAGCCGCTGGGCTAAGGTTCGACGTCTAGTGGTGGGGGATGGAAGCACTTCGAAATGTGGAGGACAGCACGGGTGGTTGAACACAGACTGTGGGCTATATACTGTCCAATAAATAGGACCACCCAAAACCATTTGAAATGACAGCACACTCGCAGAAAAAAAGTTGAAACGACATGGTCTGAGATCAAAGTTGAAATGTCCCATTAGGGGAAAACCAACCTCAGAAGTCAAGTTTAACCTAGGTTATTCCGCCGCCAAAACCGGTCTTCGTTGCATACAAGCATACAAGGCCATTTTCATTAGGAAGTCTATGTTGAAAAATGGACATCCCCATAATAGTTTAGGAATCTCCACCCACCCTCAAAATACCTCGGCCCAACTCCTCCCCCACATCCAGAAATTCGACCCCGAATAACACTGGTTTTTTGGGACATACAAGCTTTTCCCACCCAAACCACCTTGCCTTGGTCCTGAAAAGCACATTCTGCCTGTCGGTTTTGAGCCTGGCTGACCACCTAGGCCAATCCCTGCCACATAAATACACCTCCCCTCGAAGTCCGATCTATCTTAGTTCTGTGGGCAGGCTTGTGGCTGTACACTGCGGAGGTTTCGTCATTCAGCCGGAAACTCAACACCCGTCGTTTTCGATAAGTCTTCTATTTGATGCAATTATTTCGTAGCACTGAGGATTTAATTCAAGCGTGCGCATTTTCCAAGTCCGTATCGAATCAATTTCGGCATGAGACATCCAAGGTCTTCCTTTTTGAAACAAGGGCAATGTTCGGGGTCTGAAAATAGTTTTGTACGGACATCCTCTCTGTCAGCTTGTGTTTCATGCGAAGTCATAGGTCCATGCTTGGGGATGCCCCGGGGAGCACAAGATAGATTGTGTTTGAACAGAAGACTGGATTATTTGGTCCCGAGGTCAACTCCTGATCCATGTCGACCCGTTACAAATGCTTCAGCTGACTACATGCACCGGGCTAGTCATCAAACTGAAATAGAATCGTGGGAATCAATCTGATCGCTTTCACCGAGTTCCTTTCTTGTGCTTAATGTGTTTCAGCTAAATATCATCGAGCCAGTCGCCGAACTGAAATAGAATTGTGGGAATCAATCTGATCACTTTCACCAAGTTCCTTTCTTGTGCTGATCGTGTTTCAGCTAAATATCGTCGAGCCAGTCGCCGAACTGAAATAGACTCGTGGGAATCAATCTGATCGCTTCCACCAAGGTCCTTTCTTGTGCTGATTGTGTTTCAGCTAAATATCGTCGAGCCAGTTGCTGAACTGAAATAGAACCATGGGAATCAATCTGATCACTTTCACCAAGGTCCTTTCCTGTGCTGATCGTGTTTCAGCCAAATATTGTCGAATCACACTCTATTCATCTGAACTCACCTGAATCGGCCAACTGAAGGCAGTTTGGGGGGAGGAAGAGCTTGATGACTATTAGCTGGTTAACCGCATATCTGATTTCAGCTTCCAATCATCCGAGGACATATAGCTTCTGAAAAGTACATACACGCTAACCTAGGAAATTGAATCCCCAAACTTTAACCCCAAATTCTGGGGTGCCTGGTCTCTTTTTTGGATTTCATCCCCTGTAATCTTCATCTCCCGCTCCTTTGATATAGAGTACTAGCAGTTGCCCATGCTTCGCTACGGGATCACCGATCACAATGAGATGTAAAGAAGGTTTCAAATGGTAATAATACATTATTAAGTTGTGCTTGATCTGTCTTTAAGGCTAATGCTGTTTACTGTGTGTTCGGCCGCTGGAAGATCCTTCACCCTTGGCATCCGCCGGCGCCTCCTCATCGGCAACAGTTTTACGTTTCTTGGAAGGTGGCTCACCGCCCTTGGCAGGACTTCCGTCACCACTGAAGAAACCGGTAAATTTCAGTTTCGCAGGTGTACCGTCAGCTAGAAATTAATGACAGGATGAGAGTGCAGTTAAAGAGACCGCAGAAGAAAACATACTGATTTTGGTTGGGTTCTCCTCAGCTCTAGGAACAGTTGCTCCAGATGCTTGGCCGAGGAAGGTTACAGTCTCAACATCGATGAGGAAATACTTCACGGTCTTGTCGTCATTGTGTTCGACTCCCGTCAGAAATCCTGGCACCGAAACAGACTTTCCTTTAGCCGGGTGGCTTGTAGTTTTTGAATTTCTCTGAGTCGGGGATGAGACATTGGACAGGAAAAGTTTCCAACGCCTTTGTCGCAGTCACATACTGCTGGGCATTGATGGTGAATGTCAAGGTCGTCCTGATTGATGTTGCTCGGAACACCACAGACAGTAAGGAGGCCACAGTGCCGGACATCAAAATTTCCGGGTGGCCCCAGTGAGATGAGCTTTTTGAGTGAATCAACTTGGGGGGAGGCCGATGCTTCGCACGGCATAACTCGTACTTTACATTTTTTATTTACTTATTTGTCTGTTTTTGTCGTCTGTTGTCTATGTTAGTCAGCAAACTTGGGAATTGCCTTCATCCGTTTAACCCGATATTGTTGGTTGAGTTTGTTTCCATCGGGGTAGAGCAAACATGTTTGAAGGCGCGGCTGTACCTGAAATGAATTGTTACTACCATTTTGCACGTCCTGACTGCTTGCTCACTGGGGTTTGCTTCTCGATCCTTTCCCGCATTTCCTGGATGGCATCATAGTCCATGTCTGGTAGAAAGATGAGGGGCATCCGAAGTAGCGAATTGAGGAGAGTACAGACGGGTTTGACAACTATATTTAATCTTCCCAGGAATCAGGTAGGCAGATGCGATCAAAGGCGAAACGATCATCACTCAGTAGGGCGCTCGGACCAAACGGTAGCCATTTGTTTTGGAGTTTCGCATCAACATCCTTAAACAAGATGGGAGGATGTGATCGACGGTGAAACCATTCTCTCCCAACCTACAATAACCATAGACTCGTAACCAGCTCTATGTTGAGTAACTAATCCTAGTAGTGGTCTGCAATTTAAATTGAGTCAATCGGAGCAAAATTGAGGGAGAAAAAAAAAATGCGCGAGGAGTTACTCGAACATAGAGACTGGGACAATTTAGTCGAGAAAAGTCGCATCAAAGTTGTACGTAACTTAATCAATCTGACTTAGAGATTTTTGTCTACTCACCCAACGCATCTTTTTTTATCTCCCCTCCCGCCCGTGCTACTGACCATCTGAAGTGCTCAGAAGTTTCACTGGACACTTCTCGTGGTCTCCGGCTTTCAAAGCGCGTGAAAACACGTCCAGTCCGACTTGAGTACCATAACGGCTCTTCGCCATTGTGGCTGCATCCAAGCCTGCGGCACCGAAACTGCTGGCTTCCAAGGTCAAAATTCACAAGCCAGAGGAGGTCGACATACCCGCGATGGTTACCAGCTCCAGAATTCGGCTAGGAAAGGCCCCATACAAGTTTCAAAAACGATTTTTCAGCAATGTCATGCAGGGGCGTGACGTGGTTCTGGACATCGGTGTTGTGGAAGCTGCGAGGACACCCAGAACTGCGATTACAATGGCGCAGAGGCGCATTTGACTTCGGTATTGGTGAATGTCACTATTTTGGCTATATCTCGTGCCTGTGGGCTGGGTAGCGTGATTTTCGCGGATATTTTTGCAGAGGACATACCTTCGGAAGTATTAGAATGTTTTGTACTCTACAGATTCTGGCCAAACGCGGAGCGAGAAGAGTCGGCGTTGAAGGTCGTCGAAATTTTTCTAAGTCGGATTGATTAAGTTACGTACAACTTTGATGCGCGTTTCTCGACTAAATTCTCCCAGTCTCTACGTTCGAGCAACCGTTACGCCTTATTTTTTTTCTTCCTCAATTTACATCCGGATCACTCCAAATAAGTTCTATACTACTCCTAGGTCTTGTTGCTCAACGTAGAGCTGGTGCCGAGTCTACAATAACCACAATTTGATCTGGTTATTTATATCCACACACATTATAACATCGGGGTAGAGTTACAGCAGAAAGTGAACATACACAGACTGAGAGATCCAGATCTCTGTGCATGAGCCATCCATATGGATTCGGGACCTTGAATTTAATTTTGATATTCCATCAATTATATGATGAAAGGGGGGAATCGCCTGCCCCATCGAGGGGGTGGAATTATATTGATCATGTAGACCAAGAGAAAAGGTACACATCCGTGCGAAATCAGACGCAAAACATAAGGCTGTGGCTGTGACAGTCCTCCGTGCGCAAGACCTCGGAAGTTACCGAGATCATTGATGGGCGGCCATACAGCCGGCCAGTTGTTCTGATTTGCATCTGCTCCCGGTTAAGTACACGCTGTTCGGGCAACTCAATCCATCGGTGGAACCACTCCGAGTTTAACGGATTCAGCGCATAACAACATCATTATAAACTCTCTATTGCCAAGCCCACAACAATCATTGCTCTTTTTCACCCAGCGGATTCGAGCACAATGCCTGGCCAGGTGTAAGGTTCCGCCTCTTTTGCCTCCAAGGCTGAGCTCGAAATTTTGCAGTCAGCTATAGCGTCGTACAACCTCAATTCGAACACGTTGTCCCGAATAGGCACATGGCTGACACCTTCTCTGCACGTCGGGCACGAGCGGTTGCCTTGCCTGAACCACGTTAACAAGCACTAGTGGCAGAATACATGCATGCATAACGGCCTATTCAACATCAGTGATGAACAGTCCGTTTCGAACAACACTCACATCACAGGTTTCTGCAAAGTGTCCCAACAAATCCTGCACTCAAAAATCTTTGGGTCAACTGTAATTACATGGTAGCTTCCGTACCGAAAGCAAAGTTTCGCCTACCGCTTGATCGTCCGGATGCTGTTCTCGGTGGGCTTGCAGGGTGGATTGTTGAAATAGTCCCAGAAGTCCATGTCGGCCGCAGGAGTGTCAGAGTCGGTCAGGTCAACGTCGACTGGACACAAAATTGTATCTCCTCCCTCGATACTCGCATCCGTCGTAATTAGAGTAGTGGGTATATTTCCGGAAGCGGCTGCCTGTAATCCATCACCCACACGAAGGATGTCTTTGAAGTTTTCCTCGCCAGGGTTGGAAGCCATAATTTGTATCTGCACTCAATGGCCACATTAGTTATATTGGTACCTGGTCGCAGCCTAGCCCCTATTATGGTGCTGTTGCAAATCATGCTATAGCCGACACTAATTGCTGATTCAATCCTCCAGGGACATCGGGATGGAGTGTATATGATAAAGGCGATCGCCTCAAGTTGAAATTGACTGACCCGGTGATTCGGACGTTGGACCAGAGTGGAGTTGCATGCTGGTACTGAGGACCTTGATGTTCCTTGATGGTCAATTCACGAAGGTCATTCACCTGCTACTTAATACACTCCATGTCAACGTCGAAACATACATGGCTAGGAGGCGCATTTTGCGAGAGAAGCATACAAGGCGGAACGAAGTAGGAGTGCGCTAGCGAAGGCTATCAAATCTGCCATGAACCGCCTGCCTAAACGGCAGCTCATGTCAGGCACGCAAAGCGATGAAGAAGAAGCCTCGGCATGTAAAAGGATGCACACTGTGGCAAGGGCAGAGGGCCGGCGTGTGGAATTGCTCCGCATGTTCGGTTTCTCAGTATCTGTCCCGGCAGGGGGTATGACAGGATTATCTTCGCTTTCGTCGTTCTCAGGTTTCCTCACTTCTTTATTTACAGCCACTATTTCGTCCTAACCATACCTTAGAATCCTTCGCATTTTATTCAGGTTCAACTCTGAGCTCGCAAGAAGCTCCAAACGAAGTTCTTATTGGAACGGTTTCGGCATCTTCCATTCATGCTGTATGTCATTTTGATTACCTTTCGTTGACGTTTGTTTGGGCGGTGCGCCACATTGTGGCTCACGGATCGTAGCTCTTGCACTCGAGGGTGTCTTGCGGGGGACACCGGGCTGTTGGCGGGCAGTACCTTCACTCGAGTTGCACATAGACTGAGACATTGCTCTTGGAGCATAACGTGAGTTATGGGGTGGTAGAACGCTCGGATGCACGGCTTTTGCCTTGCCATGGGCCTTACATACCTTTTGTACATAATGGCAGCCCCGATGGTCCAAGAGAACGGACGCCTCGGGCGGGAATTCGTTACGCCATCATGTAAAATGTCTGGACATGTGGAATGGACTCACCTGCTCGTTGGCTTCAAACCACCACCTCCCAGCTTCGTGGGAGGGTTTCCTGGTCGAATTCTCGCATTCCTATCGTTTTGCTTCGTTCTCACAGAGTGTGCGGTACACTCCACCATCTCTCATCATCAAATCTCTCTCTCCTGGCCGTTCCCTTGGAGTGTGACTTCGAGTCAACTCATTTTGTTAGAGTGTGACTTCGTGTCAGCTCGCTCTATTGGATTTTGACTTCGCGTCGGATCTGTCTAATCCTTGACTTCGCGTTAAGATCATTAGAATACTCATCCTACCCCCTTTTACCTCTACCCCTTTTATTACCACATTTTCTACTTACCAGTCGACACAGTTTCTTACCCTCTCCCTTTTATTCCAAACCTGCTACTGGGTACATTCCCCTTCTTCAACACGCTTACTATATGCGAAAACAACAACGGACTCGAGCGAGCAGACTGACAGCTGAATTGTACAATAGTCAATCAGCACATTTGAATTTGTATACCATTCAAGTCTTTTCATCTGTGTGTAGGAAGAATTACCAATATTAATATATTCATTATACCAGCGACTCACCCAAAGTTATGTAGAAAGTATAATCCCAATCAATCTGAACAAAAATGCCGAAACATTCAGCCAAGTCATGATCAACACTGAGCCGGTGCTAGTTTGGTCCTCAGTAGTTGTTTCTGGGTCGCGGCTATGCGAATCTGAGTATAGATCGATGCATACGATGGATGGTTGAGTTCGATGACTTGAGTAGGCTGGCCATCAACGATCTCGGCAACTTCCGAAGTCTTACGCACGGAGGACTGTCACAGCCACAGCCTTATGTTGCGCATCTGATTTTGCACAGATGTGTAACTTTGCTCTTGGTCTATATAATCAATATATTTCCAACCCCTCAGTTGGGCAGGCCCTTCCCCCCTCTCATAACATGATTGGTTGACTCTCAGGGCGAATGACATTAACCGTTCTTTAAGCAAATGGCTCCTCGGCTGTGCTATTTCTCCATATATCCTTTGTCTTTTGTCCTCCTCTCTGCATCCACCCTGTTTAACTCCATTCAGACTGCATTTTGCTGTGCTTTCGTGGTACCGTTTGCTGTCTCGTGTTCAACTACTGTCCCAATTTGTAGACCAATTTCTCGATACCCCATTTGTGCAGCCTCGAAAAAATACTTCGCACAGATAAAAATCATCCACCTGACCCATCTCTGCTGCGATCCGCAACCAAACACCGTTTCTCGCAGCAAGTTCTTACTGTGCCGCACGGATCTACCGTTTTGAAACGACGAGGTTTCGCTGGGGCTTGTTTGTTCCATCCCCTTTTAGCTTATCTCCATCCTGCTGGCTCTCTTCTTCTCCCATCCATCACCGCGGTCAGCGTTTTCATTTACCTTCCATCCCCATACAACGCAACCATTCCCATTTGACCGTTGACCTCCGTGCTGTGAAGCTGTGAGGTGTCGAATTCAACACGCAATTCAATGCCGATGGAGAAGTCCCATGAGTCCACAGCCTCAACGAAAATTACCCGCGCAGCTCGTTCGGCGGTGCCCATCGTGTTGTGTATGTTGGGTTTCTTCTCCATAAGGATCAATTCACGTGTTTTTGCTCTTGCACAGTGCCCTCATGGTCTACTACGGACTGCCCCTTCAAATGTCTATGTTTTTGAGCTGCCCAAATTGGCCTCCCTCGGCTTGCGAGTCAGCTGCAATCTTCATACCCACGCTGGCGCTACACCCCTCAAAAGAGCCACCTGCATCAATACCTCTTCCTCTTCGCGCCATCATCGCCGCCGCAACCATCCCTCACTGATGCCCTGGTTGCAACGAGTTTTTCATAGCAACATTTTCCTGAGCCCATTGATCAAGCACCACCCCAAATTCTAAGCTGCAAGACGTCGTCAATAAATCTTTTCTCCTAGGACTTTGCTCCCCCCACCACTCTCTCGCTTTGTAGCGACCTTCATTTTCGCTCAAACCACTACCTTCTGGTTGTCGATGGATGGATCAAGCCTGCTACAAGATCCAAACAGTCAAAACCGTCAAGAGTCAGTGCCAAAGTCTCGCCGCCCCAAGCTGTGTTGGATGTCAATTCCGCGCTGCAATATTGTGTTCAAGCCTGATCGTTTGCTTTGCAAGACGGTGATAGGGCATGTACCAAAACATGCATGAAAACACCAGTTTTTATTTCATTTTGAACCTATTAGCGGGCAGAAGTGAGGCATTAGATTATGAGCGTACACCCTCCCTGGGGTGGTAGGCTACACTATTGATGGCCGAAAGTCAGTGTAACAAACCAACTATGAAGGATTGAGTAGACTTGACAAGGCAGCCCAAAAGGCTGTTACGTCCTGACTATGATATTCTACACTGAGCTATAGATGGTGGCGGTAAACCATTATCTTATGCGCTGGAGGTGAAACATCAGGGAACTACTCAGAATTATTGACTTGCCGCTTCAACGGCCTCTGAATAGTCTGATGACTATTAAAACAAGATATACGAAGTCAGGATTGGTACAACCACATTAGGGCCGGCAGAGATATCGCGCCGTGCCATTTTGTGTATAAGCCCAACTGATTAGATTAGGATGAAGACATGTTACTGAGTTAACCATCACTGTGGTTACTCGGGCAGATCTGACCGATAGAAAGATGCGGGCCTCGCATCAAGGATTTACTGATATGACTGATGAGGATTGGCACTATAGAATGGCGCCGCGCCATATTTGCACTGGTCACTATACTGGTCCACCAGTGTAGCGCCTGCGCTATCTTGACAATCTGCTTGATATTCACTGTGCTTGTGAAGTGCGGGACTGATAGAAAAACTGAATAGAACTTGACTAAGACTGACTTGACCAGTCAGCAATGACTAAAAGACTGACTTGCTCAGTCAGAAAGATGGAAACCAAGACAACTAAGCACGTCTTATGGCGTGCTAGAGAAATACATGTGGACTAGCCCCGGTAGCAGGTCATAATACCCATGGTTGAGAATGTCTTCTACGCCATTGGCCATTCACTACTCGGGCTCCCACCCTTTATTGTTCCTATTCATCCCGTCTATCTCCTTTACTTCTCTCTGAAATGTATAAAAGCCAGCTGTGTACTCTGTATTAGCCAGTAAACTATCCACCCCAGATATACGGGCAATATAGTAGACTCTAGATTTGTGACAAGACATCAGATATATTTGCAGACGCACAGAAAAGACTAAGAGATACGGGACGTCGAAAAGACTACCAATCACATTGATATAAGAGCCCCGTACAACCTGCACCAACCAGTCTCCTGTAGCAGCGCTTTAGGCCTCCAGGACTAAGACTTGTTGTGTAAACTGTACTCTCTTGTCTCCTGTAGCAGCGCTTTAGGCCTCCAGGACTAAAGACTAGTTTGTGCTAGTAGAAGTGAAACCGCCGCCTTCAGTGTAACTGTCCGCGCCTTAGCCCAGCGTCCAACTTCTGTGTAATAGCCCCGTTTCGTTGATACCGCCGCCATTTGTGCAAGCGTTGGTTGACATGGAAGTAGCATCTGTCTGTTGATAGTCTGCCCTACCTTCTGCTTCTTGGCTAGCTGCCAGTAGTGTTAGGTTCTGCCGCTCACAAAGAAACTGAAAGCTCTGAACAGTCTAAAGTTTACTTGAGTCTTGATATCCTGTTGGTGTGAAGTCCCTGCTACCCCAGCATAACCATGCTTAAACCGCATAGTTTGCTATTGAAACAGAGTCTTATAAAACCTTTGCACACCCTCTTGACGGGTGATACGTACCCTACTTCCCCGAACACACACACACGAGCATTAGGATCGGATTAGTGTTTTGTTTTGATTTTGGTTGGATTGTGATTAGTGACTAGCTCGCTTCACTCTCTAGTTGATTTCATTAGATTACATGGCCGCACCCTAGTGCACCGTTTCAATGGCAAGTGGGAAGCGAACCTCCCCTCATGCCCCCACTCGCTGTTAGTCTCATGGTTCCTCCGCTCCGATTAACCTGCTAGCAAATCCTCCACAAGAGCCGAGACCAATCCGCACGATTCCACACAACAAGTGTACAAAAGTCTCCCAAATCCCAGCCAGTGCAACATCCTGCCTGTTCGATATTCTCACCACATCTTATTCATCTTCTGTTGGGCCCCCCTGACCCTATTCGCCGAGCAGGTTGCCGTGTTCTTAATCGCCAGCACACAATCTCCATCAATGTGCATCATTTTTCTGGTTTGCGTGTGCATAATTTACTGAAGTTCCCACAGTCTATCGCCTTGACGGTTTATTTCTTCCGTGTATCTATTTCCTCGCTGTTTCGCCACTCACCCCCATTTTTTCTGTTCCAACACCACACATTTCGGCTGTTTACTGCTAGTATGCTTCTTTCATCTCATTCCATGATTTACTGTCAGCTGATTCACGAATCATTCCGAGCCCGACCCTGCTGTGTGTTACTTCTGCTCCTGTGTTGAACCTTCTTGACATTCCAATCTAATTTTCGACCGCCTTTCTTGTGGAGCGACCAGGATTCGCGACAAACAAGAAGGAACGTAATCGAGTATTTGTATCCATTTATACTGTCCTAACAGATTTCAGCCACCTTGGGATATCAATATTTCTAGACAACTTTCAACATTCAACCTGAGAAGGAGGAGAACAGTGGCTGCGCCGGAGCGAAGTGTAGGTGTGTCTTGTAGAGAGTATGGATATCAAGCTTAATACAAAGTCGAGGCCAACCAAAGTGTGGAATCGGGTATTGAAAAAAATAAATATAAAATATGCTGGACTGAGAAGATTTGAACCGGCCTCGCCTCGATGAATTATATAATCACTAAATACATTAGATCGAGCTCTTAAAAAGACTTCAAAAATCTAATGAACACAGCCACTATTTTATTACCTCGTTGAAACGCACTGATAAAGTTTGCCAACTCAAAAAAACTGGATCCGATTGATGAAAAGAACGATCACTTTACTTTGTAAAGTACTCGTAATATCAGACTGAGCTGTAGAAACAGTCTGCCGCACCCAGATAATATCACCCAGTGATATTCGACCGGAGTCAGAGTTTGAGAATAAACTTCAACAGTGGGGAGTGTGCGAGCAACCTAGGTTCGTGTGTCAGTATTGTACACATGCAATAAGCTGAAGACTTACCCGAACAGAGACAGCATAACATCCAATGTCATCGAACCCGACATTGTCTGCATTGAAATAGCGCAGAGATCCGACCAGAGCTGGTTCGCTGGATGGAAGAAATATCTGGGCATCGAAGACCAATGTTTTGGACCGAGGAATAACCCGCGGATTTTCGAGGACAGCAACAGCAGTTAAATTGGTGGAAGACATGATTGGAAGATTTGATTTTAGCACAAACCTTCCCTCCGTTTTAACCATTCAAGCAAACCTATGTCATTGGGGAGCTGCAGGGAATACGTGGAGAGCGGTGGAAGAAAACGAATAAAGTCAAGTATTTTGGCGAGGACTGGCGAGGACGCGGCAATGGAAGTCACATTATGGTTTGTGTTGCCACTGGTCACCCCACCGTGAAGCGAAACGGTGGAGCTGTGGAGCACTGCACCGAAGCGAGTGACAAAGCGATGGAGTCGTGGAGCGGTGACAATGATGCAATGTATCCGCGTCGGCTGGGATGCATACATATATTTAGGACGACAGAGGTTGTTCCGACAGAGCACCCAAGTATGACCAAGGCTATTGAAGAGGAACAGCAGCGTAATTCAGAGCAGCGCGATCTTGCCCGCAATTGCGCAGTGAGTTTGACTCTCCGTTTCAAGGGACAACACTGACTTACTATGGATCAAGCAACCTAGCGTTTCCGAAATTGACTGTCCGAATTGACTGCAGGCTTTGGATGCGAAGCTGAGAGCAGGAGTTATTGTGTTAAGGTGAGGGTGTGTTGGAAACATTACGCACTACAATTGATTGGCCCTGTAATAATCATAGGAAAAGCAGAAACGCGGAGTAACACACATCTCAATTTATTTAGACGAATCAAAATGTAGAATCAGAAAGCATTGAATAGACCAACTGATATCTATCACGCTCATTGTGTGTTGTCAATATAAGAGCACATGATTGCGTCGCAGTAAGAGCACATGACTGCGTTAACGTTGCAGTAAAGTTGCGAAATATCGGTGCAGAATGAATCCGAGTCCGCCCTTGATGCAGACCATCCAATATAATAATATGCCTGAGAATCATGTACTTACACTTTTTTTCTTTGGCTAATTACTCAAAGTAGCCCTCGGTCTGACTGGCCTTGAGAAACGCTTGGAGGCTTCTTCCTAAAAAAGGCAACTGTTGAGCAAGTGCGTTACACAAACGAATCCAGCAACCACGACACAGGGCCCGTGGGAATGCGGTACAAAGATATGTATATCCTGTGTATTCTACTGGAATATCTGTTTATACACCACATTTTGAGGTACAATTATCCTGTGACCTTGCGGGGAGAAGAACCCTGACGCGACTGCGAGAAGTTGCTCTTGAAAGTGCAACATAAAGCTGGCCATGGGTAAAAACCGGAGTTCGAAGATCCACGCCAACATATCTGACGGATTGTCCTTGAGCTTTGTTGATTGAGATGGCGAATGCAAGTCGGATTGGGAATTGGGGGCGTGAAAGCACAAAGGCAAAGTGGCTGGTGTTCCCCGAGGGAGTCATTGTGATGCGAGGTATGAAAGCTATTTTCACCGTTATGCTCTCCACCTAGAATCTCCGCTTCCAGAACCCGATCCGACATGCGCCGGACCACCAATCGCGTGCCATTACAAAGGCCAGCAGAAGGGGCCAAGTTTCGAAGAAGGATAATAGGGGAGCCGATTTTCAATGAAAGCTCTCCAGGAGCGAGGCCCGATGCGGAGATACTCGGTCGGCCATAGCATCATTGACTGTGGGATCATCCGCACCCGGTTCAGACATTACTTTGTCGGCACTAATGAATGTCCGAGACTCCCCACGCATACAACGAAGAATTTCATCGTTTAGACCATTGACATCGCCGTTCCGTGCAGCCAGGATAGTATGTTCCAGAAAATAATTTGGAGGTGGTGTCGGACCGTGGATGTCAGGAAAGATAGAGTCGATGAGGGCATCGCTGTTGCGTGTTATCATATCTGGGGGAAGTTCGATGTCGTCGATGGTGGGCGATCGTGGGCGAGGGAGTTGTAGACAAATGTTTTGCCTGTCCCGCCGGCGCCGCTGAGAAAGAAAGTCTTTCCGAGGTTAGAATCAACAGATTCTACCACCTGATCGAAAGCGTGGAGCTGTTCGGGGTTCATTCGTTCGCAGTTGGCCCGGGCATTGGCACGTTCCTCTGCCTGGTTGTAGTCGAGCTGTTCCGCTACCAGGGGATTTTCGGCGGCAACAGACCAATCCCGCTCTGGGGACGGCATCTCGAAGTCCGCCAGGGTTCGTCCGGACTCCTGCAGGATTACACCCAGGAGGTATAGCCCATAATCATATACTGTACTTTTTCGTTCAAATCGGTAGTCACGCGTCATGCACACCGTCCTGTCGATCACGAACTTTGGTCGATGTCACGCAATCACTCGGGCCTCTGTCGAATCTCCAGGCGGTCACACAGGTCCCCAAACTGCCCCAAAAGTGCAAAAAGACGAAATTTTTCGGTTCAAATGTCGAAATTTCGAGGGTGTCACGCAAAAATTCGGCGGCTGCCGAAATGTCGAATAGGTAAAATAGGTCACGCGTCACACCCCCTGTCGATTTGAACGAAAAAGTACAGTACTTCCTCTTCGGGTGGGTTGTCGAAACCCATGCGGCGAAGTCTGTAGTCGAGATCATTGCATATGTGGGAACGGAACTCGTCCACAGTGTCAATGGATCATTTGGGCTGCAAAAGAGAAGGAGAGTGGCAAACAGACGGCGCAGTTGAGTGCCTGTTTGCATCTCGGCAGCCTCGGAAAGGCAAAGGCGCCATTCACCATCGTCCTGTAGAATACCACGGGTCAGGCAGGCTCGGCGATAAGACTCATAACGAACACCTTAAATTGTGTCAGATTCGCTTGTTTTAAATGGGACAGGTATCTCACCTTAGTAGCAATATAGATCGTTGTGCGACCGTGGTCCCTTGACAATTGTGAGGAGGGTGCGTAGATAGAACCGTTCGCCTCCTGAAGGCGATACAAAATACATACGGCCCAACGCAAAACCCTTCTGGCGAATTCCCCAGCGCGGTGGGTTTGACTTGGTCCTTCCAGACAAAATGTTGTGGGAATTCTTGATAAATATATTTGCGGGCTGCCTGCCCGAGAGCACCCTCATCGCGGTTGGCGGCAAAAAAAAGCCTGCAGTTTGCCGACCCCGCCAGCCGCACGCTGAAGAACTTCTTCGGGATCCTCCCCACCGTCGAACGTTACCATATGCTGCTCAGCTAAATGTACGGGGAGACGAACAATGTTTGGAACCTGCTTATGCAGATCGAACTGGAATATCTGCTATGCGGATTCGGACGGTCCAATATAAACGCCCGTCGATGTATGTCTTGATTTCATCGCGGTCAATCTCCATGGTCGCTCGATCACCGCCTTTATGGATATACTTGAACGGATATTTGATCGATTTAACGGTGGCCGCGCACTCGACATTTATGTGGCAGTCGAACTTGGTGGAGAGGTATGGGGAATATGGCACAATCCATGAGTTGTTGACGATGTGGTGGCCGACGGTAAAGGAACGACCATCCTCGGGACGATGATACAATGGGTAGCCATCTGTGTCCATGGATGTCTGTGCACGCCACTGAGGCGCAGGTCGTAGCGTGGGAATGCCCTGAGTATTCGGCGGGGTGAATAGTCCATTGTGTATATTCTATAATAGACTGAGTTGCCATCATGCGAGACGGACCTATTCTATTCTACGCACCCGAGACGATCTTGTGGGCTGTATCTTTCGCAACGGAAGACGTTCCCTTGCAGCAGTTGTACAGGTCCTGTGAAACAGTGAAGTTGTGGAATTAATTGGATTAAATTGAGTGATCTCAACGCACCATCTATATCCATCTCACGTTGACGCTGCTTCTCGGCACGCTCGCGGGCCCTTCTAGCTTGCTGCGCAAGAGCTCTTGTAGATTGGGTTGGAGCATGAGCATAATTTCTATCTGGGAGCCGTTGCTCTTGCTGTCTGCGCTCGCGTTCTTGGCGTCGGTGTTGTGCTTGGGACCGGGCCTGGAATTCCGAGAGTCTAGCCGGTTGTGTATTTTCGTCATGATGTTCCTGTCTGTCACGGCG
This sequence comes from Mycena olivaceomarginata, assembly GCA_029378375.1. Taxonomy (NCBI): domain Eukaryota; kingdom Fungi; phylum Basidiomycota; class Agaricomycetes; order Agaricales; family Mycenaceae; genus Mycena; species Mycena olivaceomarginata. The sequence goes on along the minus strand of JARKIC010000715.1, from coordinate 145,916 downwards.
CAGGGTTTCTGGCGGGTCCGGAACCCGTCGACGGCATGGACTTTCCTTGTTCAGATTCACGACGCTGACGCTGATCTTCCCGGACGCGTCGCTGTTGCGAATGCGGGCTATTAGGCGGTGTCAGAAGGTCTCTGCGGATACGGTACTAACGAGAATCGAAAACGAAAACCGGCCAGAGCGCGGCGCCATCATTCGGCAGGTCCGGCCATCAAACAAGTCAGGCACAACTCTGTATTGAACTTAACCGCAGCCTGTTCTCGCTGGGACTTTAGAACCGCGATATTTACCTTTTGAAGTGTGTAATTTTATTCTGACATCTTTCCCAAGTTTTTTCCGTGGATTCCCTGGGGTGCTTCAGAGTAAGTACTGGATGGATCAAACGTTATTCTAGGGGCGCACAATTCTTCAGCGCTTTATATATTACTACTTCCAATAAACAACCAGTAGATTCAAATGACTAAAGACCTCTGGCCCGAGTTATTGGCTTATCACCGATGAGTAGTATACCCTAATGTTCTGCAGCAAGTTTCTGGATCCAAAGACACCAGAAACCTTGGAACCATCGATGTTGCGCATCCTAGTTTGGGACTATACTTGCTAAATAGGTTGTTGGGACATGGCATATGCTAGCAGATCAAATATGCTTAGAAGCAACCTAATCTGCAGGCACACAAGAGACTTCCAGGTGGGCCATTAAACGGTCAGAGGTGATCCCCTATTTTAGCCGAGGTGTTACCTGCAGCCATCAGCGGCGATCCCTCGGCTGTCTATATGTATCCGTTTTCGTTTTCGTTTCTCGTATATACCCCTGCGGATAGTAAGCAACCATCTTAATGAAAGCGAGGATTGCGCACATTCTTTCCATTGCTTGACAGGTCAACTTGAAGGCAAGCAGAGGTTTGTGGAGGTAAGAGATTCTGACTCAGTCGACTGATGATAGTGAAAAACTATGAAATGTATGTGCATTCAAGTCTAGCTAGATATATTGGTGGAGTCGGTCGGTGGAGGCGACGGAGTAGTGGAGTGTGGTAAGAAGCGAAGATCAAGTCGCCAGGCGGTCAATCAAACGGGAATCTCGGACTGTACGTACTGGTGGAGTTGGGTAGTGGAGTGAGGTGAGAGGCGACGATCATGGCGGTACAGTCGGTTAATCGACTGTAACCAGGGGAATCTCAGACCGTGGAGCCTGCCAGCCAATCAGCTTTATCGAAAGCTAAGCTGTTCCTTTCTTATATAGATATCATCCCCATGCTCGGGGATCAGACACAGCATTTGCAGAGATCCGTACCACTAGAACTGGGATAAAAAGCTTGCGGAGCCTGGCCCCACCACTATCCATCGTTCATACGCCCTCTTTCGAAAATGCAGTTTCCCTCTGTTGCCCGCCTTGCCCTCATCCTCACCACATTCTCGCTGAGCCTGAATGCTGTCGCCTTGCCCAAGCCGATCTGCGACTGTGTTGTGTGTGAAACGGTCAATGGCGTGGAAGAGTGCAAATCATGCTGTTGAAAGGTATGTCCTTCTTGTGTGGTACTGTGGCAGGAAATTGAGTGGCAAATCACGACTAGGCGCAAAGCTTATTACACATTCGAGCGGGGGGTCGCGGTATAGGGACAGAGAGCATTGTTGGAATGATTCTGGGGGAGACTAAGTCCAAGTTATGGAATTATATTGTGGAATAGATGTGCTGAGATAGGGCTCATGACGTTTACTTATGCATTGCTCAAATGATTTGCGGGACTTTTTGACAAAAAACCTAATGGCACTTTTCCTGTTCTGATAGCAGTAAGTTGAGTTCCAGGAACGCACCCCGAACTATGTCGCAAAACATTTGAGAGGCCTGGTATACATTTGTCAAGTTTCTCGGAATTTTCCATGCCAAAGGTGTATTTTTTTTTTTTAAATTGGCCATGATTTTAGGGGCAAAGTGAAATTGCCGCCAACACTGCTGCCCTATCTATTACAGGCAGAATTCAGCAGACAGAATGACATTGCTGTGCAGTGCGACGTTTGCGAGGTTTTGGGTGGCTATACGGTATGGGTTACAAGCGAATACCTGTAACAAAGACGACGGAGGTTGAAGCTCGAAATATGACCTGATGGGGGTAAAGCTTCGGACGGACTGGGCTTGACCCGCGATGCCGTCCCCCGTCATTAAAAGAAACAAAGATGCAGATCCTTCCCATTGATGATCTCCCGCTTCCTGTTCCTTTATTCGGGCTAGTCGGAGATCTTGAATGCGCTGCAAACTTAGGTTCAAATTGCCATCATTGCGTTTCCCGCTGAGGGGTGATCTCTGATCTCCCGCTTTCTGTTCCTTTACTCGGTGTAAGTATTTACCAGAACAGTGCTACCGTACCGTGCTGCTAAAGCTACCCAAATGTTGTCGCCATCAAATTCCCTTTCGCAATTTTCTTTTTTGCTATAAGGCCCAACAAAGTGCGTTTAAACATGTTCTGGAGCATGAAAGCTGGTTTTGTACCTGCTGAGGGTACGCATCCATGTACGGCAACTGCCAATCATTCTTGTATCAGCGTCTGATGTGAGTGCTTTCCCTTTCCATCCATCCAACACGATACATACTGAGGGACGATGGCAAATGCAGTACATGAATCCGCTATCAATGGTTTCGAGGCAGTGACATCTTATTCAAATAGCCTCCAGAAGCACAAGGCCTGGCGGCGCGATTACATGTGTCCTCAAGCCAGGGAAATTTCCTCCCGTCATCCTTCTTCTTTGCACAATTGTACTTATATAGCTTACACATGAAATAACATGACTTTACGGGTTGCCGGAGCGAAGCGGCGACATGTCTTGTACGAGTAATAATATACCACCCCCCCCAATCCGCGGCCGTTGCACAGTTGGGATCAACTGGAATGCAAGCGCTGTGCTTGGTGAGAATAATGGCATTGCGTAGGGATGGAGTTCGATTTGAAATCTATTTGAGGCCAGATCTGAATGACAGCCCTTCATTCCGTAGATGGCGGATTGGAATCGCGCCCACGGCTGTTCGGGAGAAGAACCGCATAGAACACACTGACAGATTGTTTCCGGACATCGGGCCGGTTGAAACCAATAGGTAGGTGCTGACGGCTGTTCGGCATAAGGAACATACTGAACAGACCGATAGATTTCTTCCCCGCACCGTCTTCGAATCTTCAAAATTAAACGAGTTGATAAGGCGCCCTGCTTGCCCAGTGAGTTCATTCTGTACCCTACGCGATGACCCCCAATGGAATTAGAGAAATTCAACAACTCAGTCTTACCTACCCCGACAACCGTGTCAGGCCGTTTTGAAACAGTGTTTGGATCTTATGCGGAGTCGCGGACCTGAATCATCACATCACATCACACCGATATATCTAGTCCGACTGAGAGTTTGGGTTGTACGATCCCAGCGCCACCCGATCGGATTTGCATCCAATCTGCACTCCATCTACTCCACCTGTGTCCCGGATACTGCTGTCCATCTATCCTACGTGTGGGACCTTGTGGCGCAGTCACTTTCACGATATTAGCGTATATTCAGTGTTTATTCAGTGGACCACGGCATTGGCTACCGTCGAGAGTTCCCATGGTGGCCATTGCTGAGCTGGTTTTACAGCAACGCATATTCAACGGAGTGCCCTGTGCCGGATGGTAATCCAAACCAAATCAATGCCTATTCTCAAACTTAAACAGCTTTGCCGTTTTCCGAAGGTTTCCAAATATCAGAGTTGATGGCTTGGTCATCCAGACCACTATGACCTCCCCACCAAACCGACGCCTCTTCACGATTATAGAGCCCGAAGAAGAGTTCCCGCCAAAACGGAAACACAGTCGACACATGCTGTGGTTATGCGCCGGGGTTGCGCTGTGCTTCGTTGTGACCACAGCATTGGTATTGGTATGGAGAAATCCAGGGTGGCCACCGCGGGCGAAAGGGATACATTGTATACAGATACGGTCATCTGAGATGCAGACAAATAGCACAAAGCGGGTGCATTTGCGAGTAGGAGCCATAGGATCGGAGGGATTCGGGGTGAGTCCGCCGCCCAGCGGAGATTCCCAACGGCCACTCACATCGTCCTCGCCAAGTCCGCGCTCCCAAGGGGAACTCGGGGATTCGAAATAAGTACATAGGGTCGAAAAGTTTTTTTCGACCCTCGGCGGACCCCCCCCTCCTTCCATATAGGGAAGGAGTTTCCAACCCCTAGCGCCGGGCCGTCGCCTCCGCTTAGGGCCGCAGCTTGGGACACTACTGGGGGCGGGCTTGACAGGCAGTTTGACTATCTTACAGTGTAGTGACAGCTTCCTGTCCATCTAATATACCTCTGGTGTGCTCTTCCTTACACCCCTGTACTATACTGGTCTATCACCCCCACTTTACACTGGGCACCAAATTATCATAACCTAGTGGTATATTGGCAGGGAAAAATAGTGGACTGTATATCCATGATAGTGAGTGTCAAGTTTTTTTTTTTTGAACATCGGGTAAGGTGGTTGAGCCAACGGAAAGCAAAATCTACGTATTGTATGTGATCCGACATTCCATATTAGGAAGCTGACCTCCAAGATGGTTCAGGCATTGTACAAACCCTACCTGACACCTCTGGCATTGTCCAAACGGTAGATTGAGGGTTTTCAACCCCTTCTGACAAAAGTATCAAAAAGTTTTTTTCAGCCTCCCCTGGGACCCCCCCCCCCCCCTCGCCATGTACGAAATTTTAATCCCGAGTTCCCCTTGCGCGCTTCAGCATTTTAAGCAGAGCATCATCTTGTCGCGTGTGCTCGACTCAACCTTGCTGCTTGCATCTACAAATTCAGAGCACGAGTATTCCACGTCGGAGGTATATAACGGGGTGCTGGCCCCAGCAGCACTCAATGTGGACGCGCACAATGCGTGCCGGATAAAAGATCACTTACCGCAGCCACAGCGCAGAGAGCTCGTGCGCGGGTGGTGTGCGGGTGAGGCCGCGGCTCCGCTGGAGATGGAGTGCATAAAGGCAGAGATGGCGGAGTGCACGGGGATCCTGGATGGTGATGAGAACGAGGTGTGCACTGCAGCCTTGATCTATTTCTCACCTTGACGACCATGCGCGGACAGACGACGGAGGACCTGAACGGCTGCATAACAGGCTGGATTCGTGAAAGACTTGGGCCATACCCGCTGCCCGCGCTGCCGCCGCCGCTCACCTTCCCCCCCGAATGCACCGTGTCGGTTGGCGTGCACATCGGGCTGGGGCGACACCGCGGGCCAGGGGGGTGATGGCTTCCGCGGCTCGATGGGCATCCCCGACATCTTGCGGGTGCTTGCAGACATTCGCGCCACGATGGGCGCGCACGGTGTCCATCTCAGTATTGTGATGGAGGATGCGTACCCCAACATTCTCGCACGCCTGCACGAGCCGGAGTACATGCTCATCGACTCGGGGGATGCGCTTGCGGACCTCCGGGCGCTGAGCCAGAACGACTTCCTCCTCCTCCTGGGCCAGTCGTCGTACGCCGCACTTGTGCATCTTATCGCGCCGCCCGGGCCGACGATTATAGATGTGAATGACCGGCGGGTGATTCCAGTGCTGGTCATGTACATTGATATAGAGCGCACCTCAGGGGTAAATATGATAACACCACGGGGTTCGGCCAGAATGTTGTGGAGATGAGAAAGTCTGTGCCTGGGTTGGACATGTCCACAATCCCAACTTCTAAGTAAAGTCAGTTATTAGTTCCTTAGCGAGCCTCGTATTGCGCAATTGCAGCAGAGCTTTGTTGAATGTTACCTGCTGACCATGTTCAAGCACAATTGTGCGAGCGACCGAAATTGTCCCTATGGCCCTCCTCGCGATCGACCCACTCTAAGAACACCCCGCCAAAACCTTCATTCGGCAGACTACGGGCGAAAGCGAGCTGGATCTGATCCAAAAGCCACGATAGAGACCATATGTGGTAGAAATGTACTATGGGTGCAGTGCGGCGCCGCATTTCAAGACATTTTCGTTCTCTCCGAGGAAAGGCAAGATTCTGAGATAAAAATCAGCACCTACGTGTTGAATTTGGAAGTAGGCAGCATGGAAACCCTGTGGAGTACTAAATTATCTTTCGGATGCGTAGGGAAAGCTCTATTCTAATTCAAAACATACATCTTCATCGTCCTCAACTGCGCAGAATCCGTGTCATAAACTAGTAGTACTGGCTTCAGTATCCAAGTCGCGGACTATTGTCGCGTTCATTGCAACACAGTTCAGCAGATGTGCGAATGGCCTCCCCTCTCTGTTTCTCGACTGTGTTCAGCTTAGCAATACTCATCCCGGGACCTAATGAATTTATTGATTATGTAATCTAAAAAGATGTCGCCGGTTCGAATCCACATCAAATTCTCGGTATTAACCGTTCTTTAAGCAAATGACTCCTCGGCTGTGCTATTTCTCCATATATCCTTGGTCTTTTTGTCCTCCTCTCTGCATTCTCTCTGTTTAACTCCTTTCAGACTGCATTTTGCTGTGCTTTCGCGGTACTGTTGGCTGTCTCGTGTTCAACTACTGTCCCCATTTGTAGACCAGTTTCTCGATATCCCATTTGTGCAGCCCCGAAAAAATACTTCGCACAGATGAAAATCATCCACCTGACCCATCTGTCCTGCGATCCGCAACCAAACACAATTTCTCGCAGCAAGTTCTTACTGCGCCGCACGTATTTTCATTCATCAATGACGCTGTAGACTCCCGAGAATTTTCCACACATAAATACCGCATAGTTTCCGGCCTTTCACAATCTGTCGCCCACTTCTCTGTCCTCAATTTACTGCACTGAATGTCTCTAGCTCGAAGGTTCAGCGTTGTACTTGCACTGCAGACTGCTACTCATCAAATCAGCCCCTTAATTCACACCCCTGCAACTGTCTCTCTTTTTCTACGGTTGCTCGAGCACTCTCCGGACTGTGATCCCAAATTCACTCCGCATTTACTGTCTTGACCCCAGTCGTTTGAATCAACTCGTGTTTTGAAAGCCTGATGTGCTATTCTCGTACTGAACCACTGGTTCGGCATTCGTTGCGCATGGCTGGCTCACTGCCGTTTCTTGACAAGCATGACGAATTTCCGACAGATTAAAGTTAGGCAAGAGCTGGGCTCAATATTTCGACTTCATTGGGAGCAAACACCCTGTATGTTCTATCTCCGTTTAGCAGCTCTCTGACTCGGCCCTGATCTCTGACATGGATCCTGGCTGAATGCTGGATGTCCTTTGGACTCCGTCCTAGTCTGTGCCATTCCACGCAAGAGGCAATGTCGGAGGCGTTTAATGTAAATTGCACTGATTTGTTTTCGTCCTTCATCCTCCACGATCATGGGTACCCCCGTTATCAATGCTATTTCACGTTCGTCTCGCGACTATCTTTCATTCTGCTTCGACAGCGCATTTGTCACCCATCTCATGATTTAGAAGTTAAAAGACGTACTCTATGATAAAAAATCCATACCATTGAATATAATTATTGTCCACATTTACCGGAGCGAAGCGAAGGTCCATCTTGTTATCCGAAGTCTTGTGTACACAGGACAAGCACAGCCACAACATACACATCTGATCAGGGTAAGAGCAGGCCCGCGGACACTCCCTACTAGCTTCCTCCGCTTTTTTCGTCGAAAAACCACTGATTTACCTTATTTTTTACCATCAAAACGTCTCTGGAGGCTCCAAAATACCTGTTTTTTGGCTACATTGTTGCAAGCGGCCTGGAATTCAGCTTTCGGACCGCTGGAGATGGTCGAAAAATCCCCTAAATGACTGGTTCGCGAGATAGACCTCTGAAATTGGCCGTTGATTTACCTTATTCGCCGGAGGAAGTTCATAGGGAGTGTCCGCGGGCCTGTAAGAGCAGCCACATATGATATACCACTCTTGGCTGTCATCTATGAGGTTTAGTTGTTTGCAGTGGCTCATGCCCAGTTGGTTCAATGCCAACATTTTGTACCCTATATTACTTATAGCCTCTGTAGGTCTTCCAAAAAAAAAATCCGGCTGAAAGAGTGTGGGGTTCTGGCTTGACATATAAACTTTGCGGATCCGGGTTTTAACACTGTACAATCATGATTAACAGGTTTCCAGAATTTTATGCTGCCTCTGCTGAATTGTAAGCGAAATACACATAATAAGGGTTTGCTAAACACTGGCATGCTGTTGCACTGCATCACCCAAAGAAACCCACCCACACTTCCTTTCCTATCTCCAATCTGTGTTCCAGAAGGTTTTGGTGCGACTGGATCCAGTGTTCCAACTAATGTTGCCGCGACTCCAAAGTCGAGTTGTCTTGGAGTCGAGTCAACACAAGTCGCCGGAGTCAACTCAACCTCGGAGTCGAGTCGGGCTAAATCGACTCAAGTCGACTTCAGGTCGACTTAGTCGATGAAGTCGAGGGAGTTTTCTTCCTGATTTCTCCAGTAGGCCGTAGGGTAATATCCAGCTCTCAGGGTAGTCGGAAAATGGTTGTTTGTCCCGGTACACATTAACCACATTGCTGGGTAATTATAAACGTGTAGTAAAGGCAGATATTTGAACTCAGGGGTATATCACTGAGTAACAAGGTACTAACCCATGTTCACATCCAGTTCCCGAGAATCCCCAAAGGTTGTAACGGGGGAACGAGTGCTTAACTTAATCAAGCGCACTGTAAGTGCGCTCCGGTGCAATCAATCTTCTCATTTCGCTTGGACCCAAATCTTCAACCAATCCCAATCACAAGATGAAGCACTGCTCGATTAGAGCTCTTTGGCAACCAATGAAAAATGTATTTTTCTGTATCAAGTGGAACACCGTTTTTCTTGATCCCAGCTTTTGCTCCACAGTTTGAAATTCAAGCGGGAACCTTGCCGTGCTAGTTTCTTGTGAACCGCAGCCGCTGCGGCCTCCGTTTTTTGACTGGGATGGCTGACGGGACCGCCCCGAGCTGCCTGCGCGAGCCGCGGTCCTTCGACCCAGCGAAAGGAGTACAAGAGTCACAATACTGGCGGAATGTGGAGCGAAGGTAAAGCCATCTTTTTCGCATTTTTTAGCCGCTTTTCAGCATAAATTCATTTTTCATTGGTTGCCCAAGAACTCTATTACACGCATGAGATCGAAAACATGATTCTGAGCTAACTTGAAGCGAAATAATTCATTTCAGTATCCATCACATCTATGACTCCTCCGGCACTTCAAGAAACGCAACGTCAGCAAAGTCTAAGCTATCCAGAACTGCCTTCCGGATTGCTCCTCCTCTTCACCACCCGATTTCGATGCCAAGGTGCGTGGCCAATCCTCTTCTTCGGCCGCAATTGGGGCAGATTGCCAAGCTACCATGAAGTTGGGCGGAGATTTCTTGTATGTGAGCATCTGCAATTGATCTGCAACGACGAAAAAACCTGTTCTGATGGAACAGAGGTTGCTTGCATTGGGCCAAAGTCAAGGAAAAGATAGATTGCTGGCGATAATGTATGTCCGTGATTCTGTCGAAAACGAGAGCCATTTAATTATTCTGAAGCAGAATAGAGAAAAGCACTTACTATCCAATAACCAATCATATTGGTCGCAGCGAGGATCAGTGTATTTTCCGAGGATATGATGGCGCGGACGGTATGTGGTTGCTAATGGGAATATCAGCAGGTTCCAACTCGAAAAATCCTGAAGTGCATGTTACCTGGAGAATTAATTCCAATAACTCCAACCGATTCCAATGAGGTGACGCCAGAGGGTGGTTGAATCCGAGCAGTGCATCACGGTTTGTGGCAAAAAATCGAGTGGCAGGCTAAAAGGATGTTCGATGAAAGCGCAGCATACCACTGAGCCCAGCTCTCATTCTCAGGGTTGCGTGGGTGGAGCTGGGCTTGGTTCGCATCAGGGAGCGAGCTTTTTTTGGCCAAACACGCATTACAGGTGCCAATAGCAGTCTGTTTCAACGGCAAAGTCGACCATGTCAGTATGTTCCAAAAAAGGGAATTCAAGTTCAACTTCGCGCTAAAGCTAATGCTCGATGCTGAGGGTCTCAAATGATTGTTTCGCGTGGGTATGCATGTTATATGCCCTACTATATCTGTCCAAATGCCCACACGTCGCTCTATTGGTGTTCTAAATTGTAGATGAGCGGGGCTTTGCACCGTGTTTGCGTGCATTTGGGCATCATGCAAATTCCTTCCCCATGCACCGACCAACCATTGTTTATCTTATCAGTCATGGATACTTTTGAATACGTAGAGGGATGCTATATAGGAGATGCCTACCTACCCCCGTACATCTGCCTCTTTCAGTGTCCTAATATTTGTACGAGCCCATGAGGGGCCTTTGCGCTGTAGCGACTTGGGAAATTTGGTTCCAAGGAGCTGTGAGACACATTGCAGAGTTCTTAGTATATATGAGCCTCAAAGTAACCGACTCGAGTCGACTAAGTCAACCCCAGGTCGACTTGTTGGACTCCGGAGTCAATGGGAGTCGACTCCATCCAGACGACCCGACTCGACTCAAAGATCTCGGAGTTTGCGGCAACATTGGATTGAACAACGCACCCTCCGAACTGCACTTAACAGAGCTTTGTTAGACGCAACAGCTGATGACGACGGAGTCTCATCCTCGTCCCCCGTCTCTGATGGACTGCCTCTTCGTCATTTTCCGGCTTCGCGGGATGGATAAGTCCCTCTTGATAACCGCCTGCACGAGCCTTGCGCTTTGAGGGTTTCTCAACAGCGCCAATACTCTCGAGCAGCTTCGCAGAGGCAAAATTTAGAGGAAAGTCGTTCCATTGGATAAGGTGTACCTTCAATGCTGCAAGATGGACGGTGTACGGCATGCAGCATAGGGGCGAGCGTGAATATCAAGAGGCGGCGCAGGGGCAATGTGGAGTGGGCGGCGCGTAAAACGGACCCAAGTAAAATTCTAGCTGTACACAGAGTGGGCAGACCAAGCTCGATGTCCAAGAAAGTCTCTGATTGAGTCGGGTTGGGCACGGTGATGAACAGAACGAGAGGTGCGAGTAAGCATGACGTCGCCAGCGGAATGATAAGAGTGATTGCCGGTGAAGATACGGCCGTATACGGCCGTAGACGGCTCTGACGGTACGGGTCTGTACGGTATGCCGGACGGCACCTGCCGTACCGTCAGCTGTTGCTGAAACCTCCCGTACGGTACGGTGACGGGTGCCGTATTTACGGCTGTCTATACGGCCGTATATACGGTGACGGCGAACAGCCCTGCGCGAACGAACGTGCTCGCACCGCCGCCTGCACGCCGTGGGACGTGTACTTATGCTAGTCTCTCGCAGCCAGACGCTTCAATAGGGGAAGTCAAAGATGAGAATCGAAGTCAATTCTCACGTCGATTCAGACATCGATTCAGATCCGAATCGCCGAAGAGAATCGTGCAAGAATCGATCCCAACTTTGACCGACCCCGATTCTACTCCGAAATTTGCATTGATTCTCCCTAGCTTCGTCCCCAGTTCTTTCGGGCTCGCTGTCATCGCTGCTGTCGTGACTGTCCTTGGTGTCCTTCGCTTTTCTCGATGGTTTTCGGATGCGGGTGGGAGGTTTGGAAGCGACGGGGGCGGGCTTGGCGGCCCAAGTAGAGGAAGACTTGGGCTTGGAGTACTTGGAGGTAGGCTTTGCGGCGGCGGGGGCATGGCTGTTCAATAGATGTGGTGTAAAGGTGAAAATTTTGGTTGCAATTTTGAATTTTATATTTTCCATTTACCAAAATATTAAAGAGCAAATTTCAGGTATCATAAGGTGCATAAGTCACAGATAAGTGAGGTGACAATTCCAGGACCGATTCTGGAATCGATTCTGGTTGAGTTTCGACTCCAGAGTCGAAACATCGATTCTGTGTCGATTCTGGAAAACATCGATTCTGGTGTCGATTCTTGATCAAAAATCGATGCCGGAATCGATGCCTGAATCGACGTGAGAATCGACGTCGATTCTCATCTTTGACTTCCCCTAATATATATCTGAACTCGTACCTTGTTATATTACGAGTACTTTATGTACTCGTTCCTTTCATCAATCGGGACCAGATTTTTGAGTTGGTGATACGTTTATCAGTGCGTCCTGAGGATGTAATGAAATAGTGGCGGTGTCCATTAGATTTTTGTAGTCTTTTTAAGAGCCTAATCTAATAGATTTAGCGATTACATCATCCCCCAAGATGATGTCGGTTCGAATCCGGCTAGTCTATTTATATTTTTGCTTTCTTCGATTCCCACCCTTTGCCGTGTCACTCCTTTTAGTAGCCGCAAATATTGTATGCACACCAATCCATGTCGTATTGTTTTATGTAGCTTTGTGTTGAGCATCATGTCTCCTCTGTAGGGTTTGTGATGCTATTTAAAAAATTAATATTCGAGCTCCTGGAATCTACCATTCAGTCACGGCTTTTGTATTATGTTTTTATATTTGAGAGGTTCAGAGCTTTCTTAATAAATTTGGAACTGCTTTTTGAGTTGTATTGCTGTTAAGTAAATACACGTTATTAATCGGCTTCCAACGGCGATGAGGAAATCCGCCCAAAACCGGTGATCTATGAGGGCCTTACGCTCATGGTGTGTGCCTCGTCCGTCTTGGGCCTGTTGGGATATTTCAATATTCACACGAAGTCCGACAACAACAAAGTCGTAGTTGATATTGAATAACGTACCTCAATCTACCCGTGTCTGTCCAGGTTCGACGTTTCAGCGTTCTGTGGCGCACCTTAATCGCTACATGCTTGTGTACCTTTCGAAGGTGCCGTCATGCTCGGTGGCAAATCCAGATATCCGAACGATTAACACGTAGATGAAAATGCAACTCCACGTTGTGGTGGTGCGTGCGAGGTTTACGCAAGACTTCGGAATATCCCAAACACATCAGATGGTCGGCTTCAACAGGCGGAATTATATGTTATCGGTATTCTTTTGCCATCGTTTTGAACCGGACATCACTTGAAACGAAAGGTTACATTGTTCAAACAATATTCTAACATGTTTATCTTATTCCTTTTGATCGAGGCATTAGGTTTGTACTTTCGACCGTGATCGCCTAAATGATGACATCATAGTTCACGCAATAAGTCGCGGGCCAGCCGATATATTACGAGTACTTTATGTACTCGTTCTTTTCATCAACGGAACCAGGTTTTTGAGTTCGTGAAACTTTTATCAGTGCGTCCTGAGGATGTAATGAAATAGTGGCTGTCCCCATTAGATTTTTGTAGTCTTTTTAAGAGCCTAATCTAATAGATTTAGTGATTATATCATCTACGAAGAGGATGCTGGTTCGAATCCGGCTCGTCTATTTATATTTTGTTCTCTTCGTTTTCTAACCTACACTGGGTCACACCTTCTAGTACTCATAAATATTGTACACATACCGATCAATTTAGTAATGCTTTGTGTAGCTCTGTGCTGAGCATCGTGCCCTACTTGTAGGGTGAGTATTGAATATTTTTTTTATTCAAGCTAGTAGTATCTACCATTCAACCACGGCTCTAGTAAATCATTTGAGAGTTGCAGAGGTTCCACTCAATATGTTTAGCAATACCTTTGAGTTGGTTTGCAGTTACAGAAATCCGCGATACATTTTACAGAGTTCAACTTTAGGTTGTGGCGGTGCAGACGACATGTACGCAAGACTTCGGAAAATCCCGAACAAATCAGATAGTTGGCTTCAACGGTGGTACAATTTCCACCGGGTCAATTCTAGTAACACAATTGAGATATCCTGTGTCTATATAAATATCTGACCCGTATTGTACACTTTAGTTTCGCTTCTGTGTAGCTGTGCTCGGGGCAGCATTGGGAAATTTCTAAGGGATATGGACTTCGGCATTCCGGCATCCGGTGATTACCGGTAGGTGGATTAATTGACGTGTTCAACTGCGCGTTGAACTGCGTTGACTGTGCGCCTGCGGCGCTGGTTCGTTATTTATAGAATACAAACTAATATCCTTTTTAGACACAATGGACGCAGTCAATACTATTTAAGTAGCTAGTGAGTACGTAGTTCTTTATCTTGTCTGGAATCCAACACCTCACCCACTCACTTCCGTGTGAACTTCTTGGTTTCTTAACAACTCTAGCGGGGTCTTTTACCTCTGAAATATCGGGACCTCACATTTTTTGAGTGGCACCTTTCAATTGGATTTTATTTCTCTTCTTGTTGACTCTCGGATTGATCACCCGATTGTTTTTTTTTGTTTCTGCCGAATGGTTTTTATTGTGCACAATATTATACAGACCTCATCCGAGGCGACTGTAATCGGTGCGGCCTTTGACGGCATCGAGGACACCAACCCGTGGACAGACTCCGTGAGTCTTTCCTTGTTGACCTTCCCCACACCCGACACTGAATTGAACCTCTCGCATCTGTTTGCGATGGTCGATGTGGTATGGATGGGGGATGCCGAGCGCCTGGAGATGTCTGCCTCATGCATTGACAACTCGGCAGCTAAATAATTGGAGCACCTTGAGATGTCGCTTTCTTTTGAAGTGCTGGAAAACTCGGTAGCTATGCGCCTTGAGATGTCTGGTCCTGGCTTTGGGACCGTTGACAACTCGGCTGCTTGTGATCTCCGTTTGAGCGGCTTGCTCACGGACGATATTATGCCTGTAGGGCACATATGTTCATGCACATTTTGCGGTGAACACGGACAAGGGAGTTACCTCCGAATCGCCGGAGCAAGCAGCTCGCGCCAGAGTGTGCTCCAACTTTGGTCGTATCTGACAAAGTGGCGGAGGCAGCAAACGGCTCCGATGGCCGTGCGGTCCAGATCTTGGTGGCCGGAGTCGACGTCGGACCAGGTGAAATGAAGGGTGCACGTGCTGTAAATAATTGTGGCCAGAAGTTTAATCAGAATTATTCTACAATGGGAGATTGGAACGACCTATTGAATGCTGAAGATCAGTTGGGGCCGTTGCCGTCGTGGAGGTGAACGAGATCACGCTGCCGGTTATGGAGTGCGGAAATTCGCTGATGACCGATATCCTGGAAAGTATGGATCAAAGAGAATCCGAGGACACCGGGATTGATTATGGAAACAATATATGAAAATGAATCCGATATTGAATCAGTCATGACGTCTGAGACTCTTACCAACTGGGATGAAGGGCCTTTGATTTTCTGTGGGATGGGTCGAATCAGTGTCGAGAATGAGACTTCGGACTCGGATAAATCCATGCGCGAAAAAAGCGACACAAGCCTTCGGCAACTTCGAAGCGCGGCATCCTGCATAGAAAGGCAAAGAAGAACCGAGAAACTAATAGCCACAAGGTGCCGTGAAGAGTTATAAAAGAGAGAGCTCTGAAATACCTGAGGGAGGCTGGTTCCGGGCTACTACCACCGGCTTGAGTTCATCGTCCTCGCCATCGTCATCAGACAGTGAAGACTCTAGTGAATCTAGTTCTGCACAGCCTAGGAGGCCACAGTCTAACACATCGCAGGAATCAGTGCTGCACAGTGTGAAGATCAAGAAGCCATTTACCTTCGATGGAAGGGCGGATCTGGACCTCTTTGATCAGTGGACTTATGAAGTGGATACCTGGTGTAATTGGAACGGAATCAGTGATAAAATGGTTATCAAAATCCTGGTCAATTTTATGTCTGGGGAGGCCAGTAAATTCTTCATGAAACACGTCGCGCTTCACCAGAAGGATTGGACGTTGAAATCTATCTAAGACTATCTATGAAGCTCTGTTCAACTACTGTTTCCCTCCGGATTTCAAGTTGCAGTTGAGAGAACAACTCACCGGGGCAAAACAAGGGAAGAATGATGTTAGAGACTTCCAACGCGATCTTGAAACATTGGCTGTACATTTTCCTGATGTGACAGAATGGCAAATTAGGCAGATATTCTGGAGTGGAATTAGAGGATACCTCTGTCTACACCTGATTGAGAAAGGCTTGAACCCGGAGCACAGTTCTATCCAGAAACTTGTCAAATATGCATCACGTCATGAGGCGGCACGAAAAAACATTGAAACGAGAGAGAAACAATTTTAGCTACAACCAGCGTCTCGACTTCACGTATTCCACTCACGCCACGGCTGGCACAAGACGTTGGGAAAATTCAGATGATGCAGAGGGTGGTCAAGCTGAATCAGATAGTCCATCGGTTGCGAGCAGTTCTGCATCTCCAGAAGAATATCGAGAGAAGGACAGTTCCAGTAATCGGATTTTGTTGCCTCAGGAGGAATACCTTCGACTGCGCCAGGAAGGCTGTTGCTTCAAGTGCAAGGTCAGGGGCCATTTGAGTCGCAATTGCCCAGGAACCAAGAGGAAGAACCGGTTGAAGCCCTAGCGGTTCATTTCTTCGAGGAAGAGGAAGCATTCAGCCAGGATTATGAGACGGAGAGTGATGAGACTTCCGCTCCAGAAATTGCTCTTCAGTCCAACACCCAAGATTGCGGCACAGACCAGGGAGATTTTTCTTCCAACGAAGAAAATTCAGCCGAGGGGTCGAGCGATGAATTCCGCTAGTGTCTGTGCAATGTGAATTGACCTTTGATCGGATCGAGGCCATCGGCTGGAGGGCGGGAGATTCCCAATTAGTCTTGCAGATGGAAGACGAATGATTGGTAATGCAAAAGTCCAAAGATAGAAGGCTTGTGAGTACAAGTCTTGAAGGGCGAATGTAAGGGATATAGACTTCAGCATTCCGGCATCCGGTGATTACCGGTAGGTGTATCAATTGACGTGTTCAACTGCGCGTTCAACTGTGTTGACTGTGTGCCTGCGGCGCTGGTTCGTTACTTATAGAATACAAACTAATATCCTTTTTAGATACAATGGACACAGTACAGCACAATACTATTTAAGTAGCTAGTGAGTATGTAGTTCTTTATCTTGTCTAGAATCCAACACCTCACCCACTCACTTCCATGTGAACTTCTTGGTTTCTTAACAACTCTAGCGGGGTCTTTTACCTCTGAAATATCGGGACCTTACAAATTTGTGCCTTATTTGATCAGGGGTATTGCTTTTTTTTTTTGGTATTCAAGGTTGTAGTATCTACCATCAAGCAACACCTTTGGACATCATTTGAGGGTGTAGGTGGTTCCACTCCATACATTTAGTTATGCTTGAGTAGTTCGGGGCTACAGAAATCCGCGATAAATTTTAAAGAGTTCAACTTCAGGTTGTGGCGGTGCAGACGACACGTACGCAAGACTTCGGATAATCCCGAACATTTGATGGTTGGCTGCAACGGTACAATTTCCACCCGGATGCTGTGATCGGACATCATCGAAATCAGGTCAGCAATCATAGCAATCAATGAAAGTGAAGATAATATATGTCTATTTAAACACTGGATATAGTGAAAGAATTATCTCAAAGTACGAGTTATGCCGTGCGAAGCATTGGCCTCCCCCCAAGTGTACTTCACCTTTGTTTCTTAATCTCCACCGGATCACACCTGGTTGACGACGTCTAGTACTCTGTTCAAGTTGTCTCGTTTATACATAAACATCCGACACATATTGATCCTTCCAATATTGCTTGCTCACGATGCTGCCCTATTTGTAGGGTGAATATTACATATTTTTTGTATTCGAGCTCGTAGTACCCACCATTCAGCAACATCTCCAGTAAAGTATTTGAGTGTTTCAGAGCTTCCACTCCATACATTTAGTACAACATTTGAGTCAGTTCTTGGATACAGAATTTCATGATACATTTCAAAGTGTTCAACTCTGGGTCGTGGCGGTGCACACTACACGTACGCAAGACTTCGGAAAATACCGAGCTTTTGATGGTCGGCTTCAATGGCGGCACAATTGCCACCGGGTCACTTCTATTAACACATTCGAGATATACTGTGTATATATAAATATCAGACACGTATTGCATAATTTATTTTCGCTTCTTTGCAGCTCTGTGCTCGGGAAAGCACTGGAAAACCGTGCATTATTTGATCGGGGGTATTGCGGTGCAAGTCAGTAAGAAGAATACAGAGTATAAATCCTGAAGTACGAGTCATGCCGTGCACAGCGTCGGCCCTCCCCCCAAGTTAAAGTCTGTTATTGAGCGCAGGGGTCCGATCAGGGTAAAAGCTTGTTACATAATTTGCACCGCCACGGTGGCGGTGCCGGCCACCACCGCTTCTCTTCCTTTTGCCAGCGACGTGTTTTCTCGTCCTCCACTGGTGTTTTATCTCCCCAGCCACCCAGTTCACGCATATACATTTATTCTCAATGACTTCTGCTCCAAATTCGACCCCCATCCAAAGCAAAATTGTCCGCTCATACACCCGAAAAGCGCTGCTTGACCCTAATCCGACCATTCCTGTGGCATTATCAGCAAACTATGATCCCCATAGGCCTGAGCCTTCAAGCTGGGTTCCATTACCCTCAAATTTCGTCTCTCCAGCTCCCGACTTTCCTCATGTTCAGCCCCATTTGAGTGCTACTGCGCGAACTGCAGCTGATATCCTTGAAAGGAAATTTGAAGCTATGGATGACTTTCCTCGGAACTATCCCTTTGATTCCATCGGCGACTTCCTCTCCATTCTAAGTATTTGCCCGCTGTTCTGACCCTCAAAATGGTGGTTGATGGCTGTGTCATGTGCTCAGCCACCGGTAGCTGTGTTCATGCCATAGCCACTGTTTTGAGGGCCAGAATGACTAGAAAAAAATATAATGGCTCAGCTACGGTTTTCCTGATGTTTGCAACAGGGTATTACTCCCATCAGTGTCTTCATGGAAGGGGAGACCGGGCTCGCTCAGCAGCAACACCCATGTACCGACCATACCACGAACGGCCAGTGGACCCGCATACAGCAACACCATGCTCAGCACCGTGCAAGCATTGCCCAGCGCCGGCATTGGTGGCCCCATTCATGGTCTCAGTGTGCGCCAGGGTGGAGCACCCCCGATGGCCAACGTTGGACCGCCGCCTCCCACTCAAGGTACCTTGCCTTAAGTTCCTTATCCCATACAAAACGAAGGAACTAACCATGCCTTCCGTATTAGATGGACCCAAGCCCAGCCGCATGACAGAGCAGTAACCCTACAAAGTTTGTTTAAACATCCAGCGTCTAAATGTTAAACTCGGTTCAAGTACTGTTTTGCTTAATCATCTTCAAAGGCCCCCTGCCCCTACCGTTACCGCACTGTCAAGACTGGCAAATGTATTGAAGCAAAATTAAACCATGTTTAAACCCTTCTTCCTGATCACAGCTCATAATCTATGATCAAGGCTGTTAAACCCTGGCTGTTTAAACTCTCCCAGACAATATTTGGTGAACCGAAATGCGGATTGAAGTCTGTTCAATACCAGCTAAGAAATCAGTGTTTAAACATCAAGTCACTCTCCAAAGAGCAGTGTTTAAATACAAATGAACGCTTCGAGCATAAATTTTGAATTGAAGTGTGAAACAAGACATTTAATCCGTGTTTCAACTATGTTTAAATTGACAGGTTGTTGAGTGTGTCGAGTTTGATCTAATTTGAATCGTCCTCATCATCGCTCAGAGGAACCCATCCCCTGGTAGTAAATCAGCTGCTGGGATATCCACACACAGAAAAACATACTTAGGAAGCTTTCGATTTCTTCTTTACCTCCGCAGACCTGCTTTCCGTGGATTTGCCTGTCTTTTGGGTGGTGGACTCTTTTCGAGGAGCGGTGGCCCTTGAAGAACAGCGAATGGCCGGCTCGGAGGCAGAGGCAGGCTTTCCGGTTTCGTTCCTGCCCCGATAGGAATTTGAGATGAGGCCAAACATGAGGGCCTGAAGTACTACCTTGGCTTCTTCGGCACAATCTCCAGCTCCTTTTCTGACTCATGATCTTGCTTTCCATTCGGGTCGTTGCTAGCAGTAGTTTCAGGACATCGGCATATAAAGAATGAGAGAGCCACAGGTATGACCTTGTCTGCTGTTTCTTGCTCCGCTTTCGTTTCCACTGGGTCAGCGGGGTTGAAACTGGCGACTGAGGTATTTCATTTGAATCCAATTCAGATGGCTTGTCCCTGGCAGCGGTTCAGCAGTCTGATACAGAGAAACTTGGTTGAGCTCTAACCCAGACTTTTGTTTCCCTTGTTCGCTCATGCTGTTCTCAGTTGATAAGGGTGGAATGGGAGGCAGGGATGGTGTACATTCGACCTGTTGATCCGATGGTGCTGGTACTGTCTCAGGTCTTGAGGCATCCGGTGTGAAATGGAATGGCACGGAATCGTGTATGGAGTTAAAAAACTCCCCCAAAATCAATGTCTCCACAGAGTTCATAATCTGCGGAAATTTTAGACCTAGTGGCAAAGTGAACTTCTGATTGTCGTAGAATTTTGAAGGATCCGAAGCAATCTCATCCCATGGCACGGAAGTTCGTTTGTTTTACCCGGAGTCCTGTGAACTGGATGGTGGTGAGAACTCCGGTTTCTAGCATTTAAACAGACACATATTACCCCAGCATTTCTTGAGATAATCCTCGAGCAGAACCCGGAGCCCAGCCACTGGGATCTTTTCAACATCAACCGGAGGGAAGTTTACCACACCGTTTAACATCAACTATGACCGATGCAGAAGTCGGAAAAACAGGGCCTAGAGGACAGTATTGGACACGATTAATCCTCTCTCAAGGTTCAGATCGTAACACTCACAGGGCAATACACTGTCCACAAACTGGGCCCATGGTATGCCATAGGAACTCTCCAAATCATTGCCACAAAAGTGGGTTTTGTTGTGTTTGGAATGTCCATGAACACTGAAGCAAGGTGAGAATTTGACGAAAGACCCGGTAACATGTGCCTACCTGCCAGCTAGAAGGTCGCCGTTCTTTACGTTTCGAAAGCCATAGAATAGAATCATCTCAGCGTCGCCAATGAGCCCTCCTTGGCAGAGACTTTTCAGTGATCTCCAGTTACAGTTCACACCAGGGGCAAACATAGACACATGCGGACCATGTATGCGCCAAATGCATGTAGTCTGCATGTGGTCACCCCATGTCACAAAGGTGCTGCTCATCTTTGTGGCACCTTTGTTTTTTGGGGGCAACTCAAAGCAAAACAAAGGTGCCACAAAGGTGAGCAGCACCTTTGTGACATGGGGCAACCACATGCGGACTACATGCATTTGGTGCATACATGGTCTGCATGTGTCTATGTTTGCCCCTGGTGTCAAGGAAGCTCATCAATGATGAGCGGCACACAGATGGATAAACGGAAAACTAGTACATTGAGTCTGTCCAACTCATACATGCAACTCAATGTCTACACAGCGACCCGTACTAAAGCCAAGTTGACCCAACCACAGAAAAAGGTTGTGGATGAACGACCAGAGGGATGGCTCTGGCACCTAGGCAGACTTTCAAAGATGTCTAAAGCAGAGATGGATGAGTGGTCAAATGAAGGTGAAGTGCTTACATTCTGGGTCCTAAATGTTCTGAATCTAACCACCCCTCAAGGTGACCGGGTTCAATGGTTCTGAGCCGAAGCAGAAATACAACGATGGCAGGAACAGGGGAGCAGATATTGGCAGAGCTTCTGAGAACGAACCGCAGTTTCTTGAAGATGGAAGACACTTGGACTGCACTGGCATTGCAAAATGCACCAACCAAGCCCGGACATTCCGCCTATGCAAAACAGAAAGCTGTGATGTACCGCAAATGTGCAGAAATGGCACAGGCACTGATCTTGGGAGTGGGATACGGAGACCTACTGGCATCAGACGCGAGCCTAGTTCAGCGCGTGCAGGAGGAGCGGGACGCGGAGAGGAAGTTTCTAGTAGAAGCGTTAGATATATCTTAGATCATACAAATTTAATTGTATGCGACGGATGGACTAGACTCTCATTTGCCTCTGTTGAAGCATTCGTTCAGCAGGCCTTCTCTTTGTTGCCAGTATTGGGCCTTGTTAGAATTACGATGAGTGGGACGGTAAGACACCTATGAGTCTTCTGGCAACTGTCCAGCATGGATAGCTTTGCTCAGTTGGTTGTGCCGTTGGACTTGATGTCTGACGTCCCGTTCCTCATAGGTCACCCGTTTCGAAACCCAGCCTGCACGCTCTTTTTTCATGCTAAAGCCTGTTTAAACCCTCCTTTAATCAAACACCTAGCCGTCTTTGAACACTATTGTGTTTAATCACTGCCCTCCGCCCCTGGACCCGCAACTGTTTAAATTAAACACTGCTTGAACGGTGTTTAACATCTCAACGCCAATTGCTTAATCAAACTTTGTAGAGTTTTATGACAGAGTTCTATGACAACTACCTTAATGTATGTACAGACGAGCCGTCGAACACACCAGCCGAACCATATCCGGCGCTCAGGGACCCGGGGCACCCTGCCCAACGGCTACACCCCGAACTTGTATGAGGGCGAAGCCGTGACACGGCGCGTGACAAGGTGGAACACGAGCTGACGGAACCAGGAGGAGGGATGAGGAAAGAAGGATATATCCGAATCAGGGTGGGCATAGTTTTCTTTTGTATATGATTATTCACAAGGGCTGAACTGAAACTGGCTCTGCAGATCCACCATGAAGGCGACGTGCGCGGGATGATGCTTTCGCCCGACACACCCTTCAATGAGTTCATGGACAAAGTAACGAGTAGGTTCGGCATACCGTCACGCTCAAGTTCGTGGACGATTCGGACTTCGTGTTCCAATCTGGATGCGCGTTCTATGCGGTAGACCGGAATTAAGATGACTCGAGTAAAACACTGCTGGGGGAATGCCGCACGGAAATTGAATAAATCCATGGTTCCCCCACCGTTCAACCGGGAATGCTTAGCTTGCCATTTTCCGTACAACCTGTCGGCCATCATCTTAAGAGAGGTAAACGATTACTTACACTGATTACGAGCGGTAGACTAGCAGAATTGAGCGAGAAGGTAGTTTATGAACATTTATCCATCAAATTCAAAACCAAATAAATTGCGCTGAAGAGTCTCAATGAACACAGGCCAAACTCGTTTCAATGCAGTAAATAAAAGATCTTAATTTGCGCCAAGATTTCGGGTAGGTGGAAGCCAAAAATTACATAGCAGGAGGGCCGATATACGGCGGGTCAACTATATTTTCTACAGAGCTCCCTGGGAGTCTGAGAGGAGCATGAGTAAACCCTGTAATCTGGTCTTGTTCGCAACCAGCAAGTCGCTTCTCAATTCGCTCAACATCTTCGATCCGTTGAGATCGTGCAAACAATGGGCCAGCCTCCCCCCATAGCACAGCGGCTCCAGCTTTTTCTCCCCGCCGCCAAGCTATATCTCCAAGACGAAGCATGCAGTCGCCTCTGCTTCGATGGACATCCATATATGTGAGCGCTTCCAAAGCAACTGTGAATAGATTTTCTGCTGTTGCTTCATCTCCATTTGCAAGAAATACATCGCCCAGAAAGCAGATTGCTTTGTACATCGCCAGCTTTTGTTTCACCTTCTGTGCAAATGCGAAGTACACAAAGACGGAGGTGGATGTCCAATTAAAATTGACAGTTCCCCAGCGGCCGATATCCGCCATCCTCTCCAGGCAGTAGGATGAAACGTCAGCATGGGCTGTCCATCCCCAGTGCAGACATTTTTGAAACAGTTTTTTTGCCGCCAAAAAATTGCCTTCTCTGAGTTGTAGGTCGCCCAGGATCATTTCAGTGATAAAAGACCCGGAGAAGTGACCTACACTGCTGAAGATTGCCTGTCCCATTTCAAGCCTTTGTAGAATATCTCCTTCGTTTCCACCAATCTCCACATCGATCAACGCAAGGTTGATGAGAACAAAAGCATAATCTTCTCGCTCCTGCTCTTCAGAGATGCCTCGCCCAATTTCAGTATGAACTCTCTTAGCTTCAGCATATTCTGATTTTTGTAGGTATGCTTCAGCTTCCGTGATCCTTATCTGAGTCTCCAAGGCACCTCCCCCCATGCCACAAAACTTCAAAAGGTCTCTGGCAGTCTCCAGTAGAACAAGACTGTGCTTCAAATTGCCCAGACCCTGGCAGCACATTGCTACAACCCGCAGTGCGTTCGCTTGGGTGTAGTAATTTCCACATAATTTTGCAAGTGAGTGTGCCTCATGTGCAAGGACTCGTCCTGTGTCATATTCACCCATTGTCCACTTCATCAGTGCAGGATAGATCAGGATAGATGCCTGCTTATTTTGGTCACCAGCATATTTTGCTAGAGTTAAGGCCTTCTCAAAGCATTGTATTCCCATGGAGGAATTGTTTGTGAACCAGCCATAATAGTTTCCTAACGCACAATACAACTGACCTATGAAAGGGATACATCAAAACAGAAATATAAACTGGAACTTCACATACTTTCAAGGGATGGATCATTCAAAGTCTGGAGGTGTGACCTGGCCTCAGATGCTAAGAGCTCTGCATCCTGAACCAAACGGGAATTGCTAGAACTGAACAATTCTGTGAGAAATTGGACCCGGAGTCTATGATCATCGGGCTGAATAGCAGCTTGAACAGAATCCATCAACACATCCCAGCCACGACTAGTCAATCGGCTAAAGCCATTCAGAGCAAGTGTGCATGTTATAGAATCTACAAGGTCAGGATTTTGTGGAGTCAATCCTTGCTGTAGAATATGGCGTATGTTGCCGAAATTGAGAGTAATTTCAGTCACAATACCAGCTACCTGGTAAGATCCCTTGTATTTGCAGTACATGTCCAGAAGCATGTGAAAATGTTCCTGAAGTGGCTGAATGAGGGATCGTGGTGCGGGGTGGAAATGCTGCATATATTCTCGGATAGGCACCAGTGATTTTAGACGTTTCTTGTTATCATGATATGCCAAAGATGTGCCAAGCAATACTGCTTGGCATGTCAGAATATTTGGAATGGGGAGGTTGCTGTGACCAAGTTCGACGCCTGAGAGCCCATCTGGAAGAATTGAGAGAAGGCTCAATAGGTCCGTGGCCCCAGGCTGTGAAGTGAGACGGGGACTTGAAAGTGATATCACAATGGATGCATCCAAGTTAGATTGCCTATCATTACCCTCGGATAACAATGATGTTTTTTTCAGCATCCCACCGGGCCAAGATATTGGCACATCCTTCATAGTCAACTAAATGTGCCATGAGATCGACTGCCAGTGGCATGTTGTCAGTGAATTGCAGAAGTTGATCAACTTCTTGGGGTTCATGAAAATCATCGGCAATTTCAGTGAAGATTTTTCGAGCAGCGTCCTGTGATAATGGACCTAGAGGTTGCAAGAATGGGCGAGTCCAGCGGACTCTGGCAGGGCGTTCAGCGCCTCGCATTGTAACCTACAAATTTTTAAATCATAAACTTCCACTGGGATCATCCTAGTACTTACAATCAGTGCCAGGTGCGGGATGTCAGTGAGGAGGGAAATCAGATCTTCAACACCGCTCCGAGATGCAAGAGGCTCCCAAGTTGTTTCAAGATTGTCCAGGATCAAAAGACATGCTGCCTTTCCGGCAAGAGCATGTAGGACAGGCTTCGTGAGGTTTTTTCCCGGCTTTAGTCCTAGATGTTCTCCGATGATGGCGGCTATTTCTATATTAGAGGTGGCCGATTCGCATGATACAAAGAAGCAATGCTCATATTTCGTTTTCATATGAGGGTGATGCAACGCAGCCCGGGCAAGGCTTGTCTTGCCCATGCCACCAGCACCGAGGATAGCTATTTTGGCATATTCTTGCTGAAGCATCTGGACAATTTCTGCAAGCTCTGAGTCGCGGCCGTGGAAGATCTGTGGTCTGGCTGGGAGCATTGAAAAGGACTTTGAACTTTCGATCGATAATTAGTTGTGTGTCATGGCTAAATGTGATATGAATACCTTGTTTGGGAGTTCTTCGGTTTGTGGTAGATCTAGAAACACAAAAATCGATTTAGTATCATCAATGAACAGTACAGAAGACATACGGAGGAACCACGGTCTGAGATTGTGCCATCTGAGAGATTTGAGATTAACTCAAGCAGTTCCTGATGCATGTGGCGAGTCTGGCTCTGCATTTCATACAGATTATTGAGAATGCTGGCCCCTGATTTCATCTACCAGCTTTAAGCTATCTCGGATGAACAATCTCGTGGAGCCTACCTTGAAATAATTCAGGGCCTCCTGCATCCCGACCTGGCAATCCTTCAGTAAGGTATTCATTTCACTCTGGCGGAAGAAGTGTTTGATCCTGCTGCTGTCCAGTTGCGCTTCAACAAAGGTATGGATTTTATGCATGGTTCTGGGGCAAGGTCAATCAGTATATTGATCTGTGCGGAAGACGCAGTGGATGGATACTCAGTAAATTTTGCAACATGTTTCATCGTCGCTGGAGGAAGAGTTCCAGGGGTCTCCCTGTGCATGTAGAGATCAACAATAGCATAGATGACTCCATGGATGTTTTCCGTGAGCTGAAAGCATTGCGCCTTGCTTTTCTTCACATTCTGGAATTTCAGGTCAGATTCGAACCATTCATCGAAATCTCCTACTTGGAGAGCAGTAATCAAAGCCACTGTCGTGTGCGAGATTGCCTGCACAAATGGAGGACCGAATCCGTCGTGTAGCTCATCTAGTAGTGGTATCACCGCCTTCATTGAGGCGATAATGTGGTTTGCGAATACTTCAGGGACAGTGGACTGTCGGGGCATCTTGTGTTCTGCGGAGCCCACGACCTTGAAAGCCACATATATATATACCTTAGCGGGAGCTATTGCCATACCCCGATGCCGTCGGCGATTTCAAGTCTAATTGGAGTCGCGGCCCATCCAGGCTTATCACTATCGGTACAGTTTTACCACCGGCCATCAGAGTCGAATTCTGTAATTGCGATTGGTTCGGCTCAATTGAAGTTGCCACTCCTTCTAGAAAGTGCTACTATTGAGACATTCCGAGATACTGCGGGAAATATCCGAAGAACACGAACTGAGCTGTGAGTTAGGGTGGTTGTTGTAATCACACACAAGTGAGGGGCCAAACAGGACAACAGGGTGCTGAATTAACAACACCGAACCTGTTTCGCTTATATAGCTCATCAGGTCCTGCTCACTAATCTCGTTTTACACGATACGAGTTCCTTATCACTCTAGGAGGGTCGGGTCGGGTCGGACCCGACCCGACTCTCTGGGGCAGTGCTGGGGCGGTGCCCATCAGATCAGATCATAATGGCGGTGCCCATCAGATGGCGGCCTTTTGTCTGGCGGTAAGTCGTTGCCGTACCGTAACACCGCCGTCCACCTACTGATCGCGATCGCTCGTAGGCTAGCTTTTTGTCTCCGTCCTTCTTGTTGCAATGACCATTGAATATGATCTATTGTTCTCCTCTCAGTTTATAAGACCTGGTTCTCTCCGTGCCCACGCGCAACCCGCACCACCGTACCAATGGATTTTCAGCATATCTGTGATACTCTCGCACGATCTCCTGACGTTGCTCGCGCATTCTCGCACAGTAACATCGTCAATTATATCGAACTCATTGGCCTTACGAAACCCACTCCCGTCTTCACGTACCTACAGCCGTCTCATCAGGAATCCGTCCCTTCGCCCACCCTGCCCGTAAGGGTCAATGATTTCTTGAAAGATTGCTTCAACCTCCAAGACGGGATTGCAAAACTTGCATGGGAGGCGTTCAGACTCCTCGCATGGTCTTTCCAACCAACCCCTCAAGAGCAATTGGCCCATCGGATTAAATACGTCAAGCTGTTCTTGGACTACGGAGTCTCGCGTGGAATTGGTATGCCATTTCGACTTCTCCAATTATTCACTCACCCGATTCATCCAGGAGTTTATTCTCTCTACCCGCCCACACGTGTCTGTCTTGATCCGAAGTGCGCCCAGGAGCTTTTTTCAGACCCCGATGATCTGAGAGACCGAGAGCTGGGTGAAACGAGAAGTGATCCAATCACCGTCTTCAGTCTTGATCTTGGGGCCGTTCCAGGATATGTTACCTCCCGCTACTGCCAGCAGTGAGTTTCTTCTCCACATAGATTTATTTTCGTGTCTGATTTTATAGACTGCCATACACGCTATTACCCAAGCTTCTATGTTCACGACAGCGCGGCAGTCCGAACATTTTATGTCTTGGACACAATTCCCGAATTCATCCCTACCTCCGAACATTTTTACACCACTGCCGATCTCTGCGAACTCTTTGCCAATATGATGGTGAACGCCTGGTATGTTTTTCGACCTGTTTTTGACGTTGAATTGATTCTCAAAACTGTACCCAGGACTTCCGGGACAAACTGCGCACGTATTTATAACACCAGTATCTCCAAGACGTCTCTCGAGTCTTCGCTTCCTCTCGACTGGCAAACAACCTTCCAGATGGATGTTGATGACGTCTGGAATGCCTTTTACACGTACTCCCTTTGCCTCGACTATTACGAACGGCAGGCAATATTGGAACTGCCGCATTCTGCACCATCACAAGCTGAGCGACTTCGGCCCCTACTCCATCATCGCAACTCCCGTATGGCGGGCACCGGGCAAGAAGAATGGAATCATGCTTGTGATCTGTGCTGTTACATCTATCTGGACCCAGATTCCACTGATGACAATCCCTGTTATCGTGAGTACTTTCGCGTCGTTCATGTTCAGTCATCTGATTGCTGATTAGTGTTCATTCGTTCCACTGTTACGGACGGAATCACTATGGGCCATCCCGGCTGCAACATCCTGGATTGCCAGGAGCATTTGCGCTCCGTGAAGGACCGATTTTGTCCCAAACATCAGGGACTCATTCAGCAGTGTTGCATTACAACGTGCACTGCCGCGATTGAGCCCGGATTTCGTACCTGCGGCGATCTCGAGCATCGTAATCTTGAGCTATATCAATACCAGAAAGGAAAGGCGATGTTCCAGCTCAAGAATCGACTGCAGCGCAGCCGTGGCTTGCCTGACTCTTTCCCCGATATTCCCGTCTCATCCCCATCTTGGCTGCCCCAATCCAGCTCTGAAACAGATGCTACGGCTGCCGACCTCCTCCCCGTCCAGTTCGACATCGAAGAGCCGTGGGAGCTCAATGCTCTTCGTCCGAATCTGGCAGATGCAGAGGAAGAGATCGAACTTGACTCAGCTGATGCTCAGTTTGAAGGGTGCGACGGGAAGTCTGCGAAAGGGAACAGGGTTGTTCGTGCTCGCTTTGGACGTAAGCGCACTCACAACGAAGAGCTGTGTGTGTATTCATGCGGCATTGTGGCGGGACGCGCAACCTTTTTCGGTTCGGAGGCGCCGAACGGTGTTCGTGTCAGTTGTTTGTCCCTCTTTACACTCGAACAGATCTAACGATGGATTACAGGAGTTTTGGATGAAACTTTGGCCGACCAAAGCATCCCTTCCTAATGTCCTCTGGCACGACAACAACTGCAACATTGTGAAGATGCTTCGTAACTACCCCGACGAGCACAGGCGTAACTATTTCGAGAATGTTGCCCTTCCTGTTGACGTCTTTCATTTCAAATCCAAACACAAGGAGTCGGACGTCGACTGCGGTGCAAACTGCAACCCTTACATTTGGCCCGAGCTCCGCACCGAGGATGGTAAATGGCGTTTCAATTCTTCTGCTGCGGAGCAGACCAACGCCTGGTTCGGGGGTTCCCAGTCGATGGTCCAAGAAATGCCAGTCGAGCGGTATAATTTCTTCCTTGATGAGATGATTAAGCGCAGGAACCGCGCCCTCGTCAAAGATCTCCACAAACGTCAGAAGGCGCCTCATAATATTCCTCGGGAGATTCTACTTGCGGATTACCCAGTGGACGAGCTTGATCGACCTTACAATTACGATGAAATGCTTCTCGAGTAGTTTCTTCTATCCAGTTGTATTTATCTCGTCGGAGCGCAATCCACTATATTCATTTGGCTGAAGTACGAGTATAATAAATTCAGACAAGATGGGGGGTCGTAATTTAAATTCAATGGACGTCTTCCTGCTGCGAATAATGGCAAGAAAAATATTTAATTGTGGGCATAAGCAAAGAATGAAGGGTGTAGTTAATTAATCTAGAGTCAGGTCGATCACCTCTTGAGCTGTTTGTGTTACCGGAATTGAAGCAGAAGTACAAGCAACTGGAATTGTTACCTCCCCTCGCTCGGGCTTCACGGCTGCCCACAACTCTTTCTGCTGCTGTACCCACTCATTCAAGGACAATGGGGACCCTGAAGCTTCCCATAAGCGAGCAGCAGAGTGGGCGCGTTGATTGCTCTCGGTTATGCGACGCAGGGACTCCATAAGGTAAGGGCAGTCATCGTTGGCAGGGTGAAGGATGTTTCCGAATCCGTAGCTTTCTTCGACGACGGTGGCTGCGTCCTCGGCAGTGAGAAGGAGGTCTGCTTGAATAATGTGCACCGCAGATTCAGGGACGAGGACTTCGCGAATGAGCATCTCGTAGGTGAGAGGATAGAAGTCAGAGAGGTCAAGGCTGTCGGGGAACATGAAATGTAATGTGTAGTCGAAGATCTGATGCCCGCGCTCGCCGTAACTGTCATTACAACGTTAACATTTAGCATGATAGATAAAGTAAGGAGGCAGACAGAAATCAACTCACTAGCCTACTCCTTGCTGAGCGAGGCGGTCGGTCGCTTCGTATTGTGCACCAATGGCTTGCAGCTTAGTTGTCTTGCCTTTGTAATGTTGTCGGGCAGCGAGGAGAAAGACGCTCTGCGTGATGTCCTTGCAGAGGAAACGCAACGCTGGGCCAAGGTCCAGGAGGCGGCGAAACAGACCTCCAAAGTTCGGATGCAGTGGCCATCCGGCAGCCATGGCTTTCGGAAGATGGTCGCGTTCAAAACGATGGCGCTTGCAGTAGTCCACGGTCATGGTAATCCTCGGCATACGGTGATGGTGAGAATTTTCTGGTAAGGGATCGTCCCATGACAGCGCAAAGAGCTTCTCGCCCATGGCCAGTAAGGTTTCGCTTTGGACAGCGGGGAGGAGCTCATCGCAATAGTTGCAAAGCAAAGCTGGGTCGAACGGTTGAGGCTCTGGCTCAGCCAAGTCAAGGACAAAGTCCCAATTCGTGGGCGGCTCGAGAGCGGGAGAAAGAATGGGTGAACCAAGCGGCGAGGGGAGAGAGAGTAAGGAAGAGGAAGAGGCCGCCCTCTGTGTGCTTTCCGATGCTGGTAGTTGAGGATGGTTGGACGGAAGGGAGGTCATAATAGCGCGCTGGCGATCAAGGGGATCCGAGTGATAATGGAGGCCAAACTCGGTGCTGGCGAGAAGAATTTGGACGGCTTCATCGTGCTCGACGTCCAAATCTGCCGAGATGAGAATAAAAATTGCCTCGGGAACGAGGACTTGTTCGAGAAGTGCGTCCCGCGACATTGGAGAACAGTCTGATAGAATTGTACCTGCAGTAAACTTGTCGCCGACAGCGTGGAAGATGGCGTAGTACCCGATTTCCCCGAAGCTGAAATTTGTGTCAGTGTCTTGTAATAAATGAATAAATAAAAAACCATACTATCCAGTCGCCTTCTTGAATTTACCAGCCAAGGCATCAACGAAAAAGTTGCTCTCCTTGATTTCTTCAAGAAGGTCATGTAGCGTTGGTAAAACCTCCACCTCAACTCGGCCACGCAAGCAGCTGTAATTAATCTTCTCCGGCCAACCAGCTGCCCGGGCGGCAGGAAGAAGACGCGAGTCGACTTCATGCTGCTTACAGTAAGATGCATATATACGAGGCGAATGGGCAGTTCGATGACTGAGATTTTGCGGAGTGGGCGATGACTGAGTGAGGGGAAGGATGTCGGCCATGATTTGGTCCAGTTTCGGTGAAGGGCGAATAGTGATCTCTGCGTCGCAGAAGTCGCATGATTCGACGACGATGGGTGCTGGCAGAAGTAAGGGAGGAGGAATTGGAATGGATTGTTGATCAGAAGGTTCGGGGATTGTTCGTAAAACAGTAGAAGTCGAAGGCGAGGCTTCCATCTTGACATCGGGCTCAACAAGTGGATGTCCTCCACTGTGGGCCCGAACTGCATCGACAAAGTACTGCCACGACCCGCCGTGTCTCCGCCCAGCTTTGACACAGCGATCCTTCACATCAAGTGGAGCCGTGTTCCAGAATTTCCGCCACAGCGTGACGGTAGTGTGCTTGAACTTGGATCCCGGAAATAGCTCATTCCATAAGGCAGGTATGCTAACTTTGTTCCTCCCGTACTCGTCCTTCGCCTGGTTATATTTAACCCAAGCTGCCTCGTGCTCGTAGATGTAGTAGCCTCCGGGCCAAATCTTGGCCTGAGTCTCGGACACGGTGGAAGTGTAAGTCGATGCAAAGGTACCGGAGGTCGTGGAAGGAGGCAAGGTGGGTGAAGGCAAAAGGGAATCGTCGATGACAATGACGGGGTTGGCGCGGATCGCGTCATCCGTTTGCGTGCGCTTCTTGGGTGGAGAGACGAGATCATCCAGCTTGCGCTTGACGGTGCGTGGTTGCTGAATGAGAAGTTCCTCAATGCCTGGGCATTCACCCAGATTGAGTTCAACGAGGAGGCTTGGACGAATTCGGAGGATGGTCGGGCGGGATTTATCAACGAGGAAGACAGCGGTAGCCTGGAGGGTTTTCCAGGACGACTCTGCATAGTTGTAGATGTCTATCCACGAGTTTTCAGTCATTCCGAGGCCTTGCAGGAGCGGGGTCGAGGACAGCTGCATCTTGGGATAGTGCGTGACCGCGTGTCCGAGTTTGGTAGGGGGCTTGTCGTGCTGCGCAAAGAATTGTGAGTAAGGAAAGCGCATATCTTAATAAAAGCTTACGGTATGATAAAAAAAAAAATCACAAGATTGCTGCTCGAGTTTCTCCAGTCTCTGCTGCTCCGCCCTGGGATCGGGACACTTCTCGTTCAGAACAACCTGGCGCTGGTTGACCCAAGAGTTGGACATCGGTTGTGCTAACGTGCGGGGGCGTGCTGCTGGTGTTCCGTGGGGGCGGGCGACTGAATTTCCGACTGGATTTCCGCGGCCCCGTCCCACACCCGGGGCATGAGGAGGCTGGGCAGGATGAATAGGAGGCAGAATGGGAGCAGGGGCTGGGGCGGGCTGGGGAGGTTGAACGGGAGCAGCTGCTGCCGCTGCATGTGGAGCAGGCGCACGAGCATCTGCAATAGGACGCCCGACTACCGCGGGGACTTTGGGTACCTTGCAGTGCTCCCGATATGTCTGCTGCTCAGCTGAAAGTTGGCCAGACCGGACACAGCAGGTTTTGCATTCAAGCGCAATACACTGCCTTGACCCCTGCTTACGGTCCCCGCCCTTAGTGGTGCAGCCGGCGTGGCACAGCACGGGACCTGCAGGAGGCTCGTGTTCGGCAGGCCGGAACCGCAATGGGGCATTCGCAGACTCCTCGGGGATCAGATTCCCTGCTTGGCGACAATGATATCGCACTAGAAGATGTTGTGCGTCGGAAAAAAATATACGCCTCGGTATGGTAGTGGGACTTTAAACATGATACACACTACCAGTCATGTCAGTGTACACCTATTTTCAACAAATGAAGTGTCACGTACCGACTGGATAATCTTTCCGCGGCAATGTGGTTTATTACTGCCTTCATGGACACGAAGTACGCCCATGTGGGAGTGACAGTGTGCACATATGTGCAGAACCTGAATGGGTGGGTCTTGGCCATGAACTGCTAAATCCATGCTCGATAGAAGTGGCAAATAGAGATGCATTTGAAGCATATATACAGGACCAGGTACTGTGTCAAAGCGTAGTAGAAAGGAAATTCGAACTAGTGGCCAAAGCAGAGCACCCAAAGCAAGTGTAGAAGCAGTAGCAGAGACACTTGCAAATAGAGTAGAAAGCTTGGACGAGTAAGGCGAGATCTATGTTGCCCAGCAGCATATCAAAGCGTCGAGCACCAAGTGCAAGCTTGATAGAGCCCAAGGCCAAGTAGGACAGCCTGGAGTGGTCGAGGTTGAAGAGAGGTTGCCCCATGGTGTGCTGAGGATGTTCTGAGGATGTGCTGCCCGCTGAGGAAGCGGAAACCGTGAGTGGAAACAGCATCAGTAATTTGTTTGTGCATATTAGACCGCGAGTCGGGTCGGGTCGCCACAGCATGTGTCAGCGAGTCGGGTCGGAGTCGGGTCGGACCCGACCCGACTCTCCCCTGGATCCTACGATCTGCCGCCGACACCTACGCCGAGTCGCGTAAGGCATTGCGCATCCGGACATGGACGGCCCCCGCCGACGTCCTGCAGGGAGATGTATATTTCAGTGAGCAGCAAATATAACGGCAGAACGGGATGAGACGCACGCACGGTGTATGCAAGGACGTCTGGATGGGGATGAAAAAGCATGCTTGGCGGAGTGTTTGAAGTCACGGGTCGGTGAGCCGAATATACCGAGGCTCCGGAAATAATGATACTAGAGCATAGGAGGGAGAGGAAGCCGGACGTGAAGCACACGAACAACGGGGGCGTGGGTGAGGGAAGAGATGAAAGAAACGGGAGGAATCTAAGCAAGAATGAAGCAAAAGGACACACCTCGGATCTGCCATGCGGTGGAAGCTCGCGTGCGTATGCAAGTAGACGGAAGACAGCCTATGGGTGGGTGTATCTGCAGTCAGCGCACGACCTTTGGGGGATACAAACGAAGAATCATACGAAGACGAAAAGGGAAAGAGAGCTGGCTGGAATGGAGGTCCCGGACGACGTCGTCAGGGATCCGCCTAGGACGCCGAGGAGCGGCGGGGGACGACGGGCGGGATGCTTATGGACCATTCCCGGAGCATCCGAGGGCCCCATAACGCACAAAGGGCGAGTGCGATCTACTTTGGTCTAAGCGGACCCTACCCCTATTTCGGCGAGGAAAATCTCCGCGGCACGAGAGACGAGGGGAAGTTGCGGGAGGAGCCGGTCTCTCAGTCGGAATGCCCCGACAAGTCACGGACAAAAAAGGAAGGGAGGCGCCACTCACCCACCCCAGCGTAATAAACCCCCGCTCTTCTGTCAATCTAAGCATGTCGTTCTCCTCGTCCGCCATACACGTATTCCTCGGAGCGTGCTGCGTCGGGATGAGCAGCGTCTCGACGACGTAACGCACCGTGGCAGTGGACGGGGCGGCATCTGCGGGAGCAGGGATATCAGCATTGAGCAGCGAGGGAGGGAGGAGGAGAGGAAGACGGGAGGGTGGAGGCGTATCAGAAGGATAGAGAGGGAGCGAAAGTGGTAAGGGAGGATGAGGGCGAGCGAGACGGCGGAGAAGATACTCACCGCCGTCCGTAACATCCTCACGGCCCAGCAGGAGCTCGCCATCCTCCAAGTCCCTCGCGTTATCCGTGCTCGCAATCACCATGATGCGCCGCAGCCTCGCCTGCGGAAGCACCACCTCCGCATCCGTGAGTACGACAACTTCTCAGGCTCTGCGCACGGCGGCTGCTCGTGGGGTCGCGAGCACATCCTCCCACTGGGCGGCGGCGGGATCGGGTGCCGGCGCTGACGACGGGCGCGAGACGATGCTGGCACTCGACGCAGGCGCCCCGCGCGTCGCCGCTGCTCTCACTCCCGCCGGTACGTCTACCATCTCTCTTTTCCTTCCACCTGCTCATCCCTGCCGCACACTCCAAGGCGCGCACCCACCACCCAGCCCCAGCACTATCGCGCACCACGCAGCGATACCGTGACGTCCACTTGGTGCTCTCATCCGTTGCGCACGCTTAAAGGAAGGCTGAGGAATTGGGGAAGTCGGGCGCGCAGCTTCTCCCACTCCCGCCCAATTCCTCGTGAAACCTACAACAGCGCGCGAAGGGTGAGAGCGCCAGGGGTCACGGTATCGCTGCGTGCGTACGCGCTAGTGCTGAGGTTCGGCCGTCGATGGGCACGTGGAGTCTGTGGGTGGGATGAGCATGTGGAGGGGAAAGAGACACGGTATATAGATGTACCAGGATCGGGAAGTCGGGCGCGCCCAGACGCAGCCGTGGAGACGTCGCCACCCGATTCCTCGTGAAACAATCCTTCAAACGCGTGCGAGGAGTTCAGTAAAGGGTCCCAGGGGAGGCGCTGGAAAGAAGGCGGGGAGAACGTTAGCAACGGGGTGCTGCGAGAAGCGAGGGGATGCTCACCCACTCGTGCCACGTCATCGTCCGCTCGTACTCCCTGAATCTGTACTCTCCTTCCGTCGGAATCGAACTCGGCGGCGCGCAGCGGGATTGGGCCCGGCGTAGGTGTCTCGGACGCAGGGTATGCGGACAGTGCGTGGCTTGAAGACGGCGGATTGAAGGTGCGTAACGCCAGCGTGGAGGATGACGCGGCCGTGGACGACTATGGGCACGCGGGGAGCGTCCCGCTCAGATTCACGGCAAGCCTCGAGCCGTGTCCGAAGCTCGGCAGGAGCGGCGCTAGGGACGCGGGAAGGGTGCGTCTAACCGTCCGCCCGACGCAGCGAGAAGGGCGGGGGCCGGCGTGGTGACGCCCGCGGTGGCAGAGGACGCCGTGCACGAGGACGACGAGGTCGTGGATGACGCGGTAGGCAGCGGCAGGCTGTGCTGCTTTGTCGCGTGCTGGGGAGGCGCGGGTATTGCTACAGATTGGGACGAATAAGGAATGATGATAGGAGAGGGGGAAGGAGCGGGACGCACTTGGATTGAGTACGGCGAGGCAGCCGGTTGTAACGTGCGATCGACGACGACGGCTTTGAGATGTGGAGAACATCTTTACGATTCTTTACGATTCCGCGAAGAGAGGACTAGCATTGGAAGGTGTCTGAAGGGGGAGCGAAGGAAGGGAGGGGAGGGGGCGAACGAGTGAGGAGACGGGGAGCAGAAGAGTGAGCCGAGGAATATAGAATTTGGTGGGACAATTTGCAGATTGAGGGAAGTCGGCGGCAAGTCCGATAATGATCAGTGTCACAAGACATCACAAGACCCAGCTTGACTTGGGGGGAGGCCGATGCTGCGCACGGCATAACTCGTACTTTTTTTTTTTTTTGTTCTCGAGGATCACAGTCAGCCCGCTTCTCCTTATGGTATGCACCATTTATGTGAATTAATGTTATCGTCGCAGCCTGAATACTCACTGCGGTTATATTATAAGTTTATCAATCGGACGTGTACGTTGTGGCTGTGCTTGTCCTGCGTACGCAAGACTTCGGATAATACCGAGGATTTGATGTTCGGCTTGATCGCCGGTCAACCGTTGAGTTCGCACACAAATTTTCAGGTGAATATTGGTATGTCGAGTGTTCGCCTTACGGAGCAGATAAAAACAATGCTATTCAATGGAAGTGGACCGGGTCAAAGAGTCGACCAACGTGTACACCTGCCTCATTTCATCCTTCATCTGCCAATGACCTTCTGCTTTTTCCACCTCTAATGCATTGTCCATCCTCTTTGATTAATCCCACCTTCACCCGTTGCCACCGCAGGATGTCTTCTGCCACCCATGCATTCACTCGTCTTGACACTCGGGTCTCGCACAAATTCGACTCGACCCGAACGAGGATCATTGATGTTTCCAGACGAAGTGATCATTTGATTTTTGTCTGAGAAGCCTACTCACCTTCCTGTTCTCCTCTTGGGTTTTGTTCACCAGCTTAGAACGGAATGAGACGGCTTGAGACCTTGGGGCGCCTTGACACATTTGGGCAGTTGCTGCGGGGCGGCTTGGGAGATGTCGCATACCGTTTCAAGGTCTCCAGGTCTCCGGGCAGGCTTGGAACACCTTGAAACAGCTTCGGACATTGATCCGGCAGAGGTTCTCCCGATCAACCCAATAAATAAAAAAATAAGGATTTGGTACGGCTCGTGGATTGTGTATCTACAGTGATTCGATCTCTGGAGCATACATACTAATTGCCGCCTTGGATTGAATGGTTCCTTTCCCCGCGCGAGGTAAGGGCTTGTCCGAAGAAGCGATCAAGATCATCTTTTTGAAGATTCGACTAAAGGCAGCGGCGTTTTCGTTTGCCTCTTCAATTATGGGCCTATCAATCAAAGCCTTGAGCACATGACAATTATCAGAAACGAAAGAGCTACCAGATGTTGGTCCTGAGCTCGGCCAGTTGAGTCACATTGTGAACATCGATTTTTACTTGCGGGCGCTCGCATCCAAACATACCAGCACTGGTGATACTAATTAGTGGATTAGCAGTAGTATGTACCACCCGAATCAACCAGACTCACTGCGGACCGCTCATGATAATATCCTGCATAGGCCCGAGCACTGTTTTCTCCCCGGAACTGTGGGTGATTACTTCGTCGAGTCGTCCAACACTGCACTGATATTTAGCTTCCCAAACGATTAAATGAGACCCCGTACACACAGTTTCCACAAGTGCTTTTTCTGCGGATGATTCACGCACAGGTCGGACGTCACATAGCCTTTGATATCATCCAAGTTGTCCACCATCGCGGTATGATTCTCCCATGCCTGACCTGAATCAGAATACCGTGAATGCGCCTCCAGAAGAAGAGCACACCAGAATCTGGCATTCAAATGTCCCGTCGCCCTGCGGTGCCCACCTCACTTTCACGAGCGGCGAGACACGGAACCAGGCCCATTCTTTGATGTCGTCTTCATATGGAATCAACGATAAAAGGGCGCCGAATTCGGTGGCGCCATAGGCACTCATAAGGCGTAGCCTTTGCTTCACGGGATCATCCCCGATGCGCTGTGGGAGGGGCCTGCCTGCGAACAGCTATCGTTGCTCATCCTCATCAGAAAATGTAACAGATTGGAAACTTGAAATATGCGATGCACGATCCGATCCAGGGTCTTGAGGTATTTTACAACAGCGGAAGATTTAGACCAAGTGGCCAACATAACGGGCACCGTAATGAGCGACCGGCACTTGGTCATGTGCACGTGCTCAAGGATAGTGCGCCTGGCAGTGGAAGTGCTCCGGCTGATGGGTACACTGCAACACAGGTGCCGGCGGGGGGCTGCACGAGCTGTTACCAGATGCCGAATATGTGAAAAGGCGGCACTGCCATAGCTCCTAGAGGTTCCCAGTGCTCAGCCTCGGCCCGCACATCGGCGACTGGGGCTGAGAGTAGAAAGTATCTCAGAAATTTGGACCGTAAGATAAATGGGCTCACAGAGGATAATCCATTGTTTGAGCATCCGGTGGGTCTCGCCGACAGCTCTTGGGAGTCCGGTACTTCCCGAGAAACGAATGTACATGGCAGTGTCGTCGAGCGAAGTGGTTGATACTTTTGTGGGATAGGGCTGGAATGGACAATTCTCTGTTTCGGCGCCTAGGTTGGGATAAGCGTCCAGAAGGGATGGGACCTCTTGGATCTCCAATGCGAACTGAGATCGGCGATTTAGGTTTTGAGTCCCGCCAGCAGAGGCTCGAGTCGAGAATGGAACACGTGGCAGCAATGCGATGGCAGGACGTCGTGCACAGCAGTTGGAGCATTCCCGGAAACGAATTCCTGGGAGATAACGGAAACGGCTGTTGATGTATGCATTAGCAGAGCCTATAGATAGTCTCGCTGGGATACGCACAATTAAATCAGCTGTCATCAACCCCGCCACAATGGCATGGTACAATATGGTGTCTGACTGCGCGATGATAGCTACCACCTCTCCATCTTGGCCTTCCCGGTTCGGAAGAAGGATATTTGCGACATGATGAGTTGCGCGACCAAATTCCAGGCGAGTGATGGTGGTGATTTCTTCAGACTCGGGCCGTGCAATAGATGTACAATGGATGCGAGGGGTTCCTCGCGGTGTTCTGTGCGATGAGGCCAGGTAAGAACATCAAGGTAAGACACAAACAGGTAGAGAACCAAGAGAGGACTCATGGATAAGATTCAGGGCCAATGTGGTCCTGAACACAAGCTAGACCCAGATCAGTTAGTTCATAATGGGAACACTTTCCTCGATAACGAGAATCTATTCCCAGGCACAAGTTAGGACAGCGTAGGACGGCGTTTTGCTGCAACTTTTGCAGTAACGACGTTGCGAGGCCCAATGGAAACAACCATCGCGAGTGGACCGTAGACTCACCGGGACTGCAACATGACGGGCGCTTTGGGAAAGCGGTCATGCGACAAGAGGCAAGAGGCGATCCCGGGGTGCCGCACAAAGATCATCGGTGTTATGCGGCCGTTGAGAGTCCACCGACTCCCTTTCAACAGTTTTTTGTCCGCGATGAGAACACTAACCCTATCACGTATTTATGTAGCCCCAAAACTACTCGAACGTAGTACTAGATAGAGCCTCAGATGAGGTACTAGAGGTGTTGTTTGACGGTAAAGCACTAAGCTAGTAGACCCTTTTTCTTGGCCTGCCAACAGTTATTATTTTGCAAGGGAGCTGCACCGAGTGAGACGAGAGTTCAGAACAAGTATAGTGTCGCCTGAATGAGCAGTTGTTGGATTCGAATATGAGGAAACGGAGCTACAACTGTGGGGTGAAAGTTTCAGCACATAAGACGAAGGTATACAAGACATGCCTTCGCCATGCTCTGCAACATGTCTAATATAACCAATCACTCATTGTTCAGAAGTTACTCAGGACTGCACATCCCGTACTCGACATCTCCCGAACAGGGGTGGACAACAATTCCATTCGTTTGAGGTGGATAGAGAATTAACTTATGGAACCTGTGTAGATGTGGGCAAAACCGAAGTACAGCGATGACACATTCAGAAGAGCAATTTATTGACGCAACATGTCTACATACACATACTTCAGGTCAAGAAGGTCAAGTCGGAAACATCATGCGAGATATTGGTGATCGGTGGACGCGTCGGAAACCTACTCACAGTATGGCGTGACACAGCGGCGAGAGAGTAGCCCAATCCAGGGTTCGTTAGAAGCGTATCCGAGACGCGTCTGGAGGAGATGCAGTGCTTATAGGACACTGGAGTTAAATTGGGCGGTGCGAAAGAAAATACAGTTTTCGAAAAAAACTCACCTGGGCGTAGTATCTCTCTCTTGCCGAGCGAGCAAAAAAGATTGATGCCACGGATGTGGGCCGTTCGCACGAGCCAGAAATTTGAATTTGAAGGTTTGTAAGGTGCTGGGCGAAAGGAAAAGTGAATGCTGAATCAGGAAAGGTCAGGATGAGCAAAACATACCGGAAACACGTAGGGTTCTTCGCAGGAGCGCAAAAAATCAGATCCGAATTTCCGTGAAACCCTGTACGACACAAAGGCGCGGGTATTTGCAAAGCAGGAGGCGGTGCCAATCTCACCTGGTGGGTATGCAAAGTGTTCCAGAGTATGAAGGTGAGAACGACGTTTGAGAAGGCTGGCTTAAAATGATTCAACTGCGGACGAATGACATGATATGTGAGACGTAGCTTGAGCGTGACGACCTTCTTCGTCTCTGTCCACCGTCAAGCAGTACACCGGCGTACGTCGAACTGCTCTGCCATGATTATTCAGCTTCTCAGTCGAAAGGCGTGTCTAGATGCATACCGTTGTATGTCGAACCTGTTTCCAAAATAATGAGCAAGGTTCAGTTGTAGCGCGGCATATGCGATACCAGTGCCAGGGAGTTAAAATGTGCGAGATGGCGAACACGATGAATGGCACATGGACAGCTCTCAGCATTAGACATAACTCGAGACGTTGCCCTAAGTGATCTTGCGAGGCTTGAAGAATGTTTCAGAGCGCTCCCGGATCCCTTGCATCTGAAACTTGAGCAGTGTGGCGAGGTACTTGAGTGTTTTGAGGAATCCCAAGGTCGTGGATTGTCATAACGGTCCCTTGGGTGTTCCATTCTTGGGAAATATCGTGCTACCCTGGCTTTGAGCTAGGCCTCAACTGTTTGATACTCGACAGGTCGTTGGGTTTGACGGTTGCGAAGTCTTGAGGGGCTTTGATGAGTGTTGAAGCACTAATCGAAACGGGAAGAATGCTGGGGCCCGGGTGATGATGGGGTAAGAGCGAAAGGTAGTGATTTGACGGACACTTCCCTTTGAGTGGGCCTTGAGCGCACGAAAAAAATGGCCCTGTAATTAGTCTGTGGAGCTATCCAGAGTTTGTCTAGCCATTCGGAGCCAAGGTGGGGAACGTGGTTCGGAAAGCAGACCCAAATCGAAGTGATCGTAAACATGTGCATACTAATTCGAGGCATCCGCTTAATATATGAGGTATGAGAAAGCCGGCAGGAAAAAAATACAATGAAAGCAACACACCATGGAGTTCGGCATGCAATTCAGACAGAACTTGTTATGAGGCATCTGCTTAATATACGAGGTATGTTTATCGAGCCACTGCCTGGCGAAAGATATGAAGAAAAAAAAACGGTTCGAACCGGCAGATCCGAACCGGCCCTGTCCGCCTAGTTTACGTCATCACTAAATTCATTAGATCGAGGTCTTAAAAACACTTCAAAAATCTAATGAACACTGCCACTATTTCTTTAAATCGTCAAAACGCACTGATAAAGTTTCGCGAACTCAAAAACCTGGTCTCGATTATGAAAAGAACGATCACTTTACTACGTAAAGTACTCGTAACATCACGAAAAGCGGGAACTTATTGGAAGCCCTTACCTATCCTTGTAAACGCCACAATCGGCAAAATCCACTACAAAGCACTAACAAGCAGGTGAGGTTCCACCGGCCCATATCTGCAACCTATTTTTCTACAAAGGTCCACCAAGTTTGTGAGATTTACCTCACTGGTAGTGGGCTACTAGCCCTTGCAAAGCTTTGTGTAGGCTTCCCACGTTTCTGGGAGCGCCCTTTCACCCCGCTCACAGGATTTCCAAACCCATGCAGGAATCACACGAAGATGTTGAGCATAAAAATATATATATTAATACATGTACAGCTGCTTCCATAGACGACACCGCGGCCGCCATTACAACTTGAGACGCGCGATGCGTGCACAGCCGGCAGAGAGTGAGACGGGGAATAATGTGGTGTGCTGCGGGTTCAGGTTGGTTGGGCCAGGTGCCGGTTATCTGAGGGCATAACTTGGGAGCTTTTGAGCTTTGACGGCACCGGTCATGTACTTGAAGAGGAGCGGGCTTGGGCGTCTTGAAGCAGAACCATAGCAAACTTGCATAGTATCCCGCTAAAATCCTAATGGGTCTTGAGCAATCTTGACGTCACAGAAGACGACGCCGAGTGCGGACGTTGTTATCGCAAGTCGGTTCGACTCGGAAGGGCTTGAAGTGTATTGAGGAGATATTGAGCGCTTTGGAGCATTGACTGCTTGAGGGGGGGCCGCGACTCGACCTTCAAGCTTGCAGGATAGAGCGATAACCCAAGATCTCCATAGGTTGAGGCCTTGATAGACCTCGAGGCGCCTTTAGTCTCTTGGAGCTTGAATGTCGAGGCATCTTCGAGTTGCGAGTCTTGAGCCACACATAAAAGAGTTTGGGAAGTGCATTTGAGCCTTAGAAAAGCGGCGGCTGAGGATTGGAAAATGAGTGAGACTTGTAGCGCCGATGTATTGCGCCTGAGCTTCACTCGACGTCGAGGAGCCGTTGCCCGAGTTCGTCAGTGAATGCAGTAGAATCGAGGTGACATCGACGAGGACGGGGAAGGGGAGATGGCGGTGGAGATGGGGGTGGTGGTTTGGGGAAGATATGCGCCATCAGCTTTCATCAACATCCATCAAATGGTCACGATCCTACAACTGATGCGCACGGACCACTTCCGCGTTTGACGCAACCAACGCCGTTGACGCAACTGATGTTAAAAGCGAGTTGAACTTCGACTCGCCTGTAGCGTGAACATTAGATGAATTTACAGACACGACCTACGGTGCTTTTTCGCGGGTAGATTTGAATGATTGTCATAAACATACTTATCTTCCCTTGCGTGTGATGGTCGGCGGAGACTCGTTCGAGCATAATTCAAGTCCCAACCTTGATTAATCTTGTACTGAGAAGGATTACTGGAATCAAGAGGTACTTAGCAGTCCAGCACATGGCGAAGCGAATCATGACATCTAATCAAGACACCAGCCACTAAATTCCCGATGGGTCAACAAGCTGGCAGTATGTGGGGCAAAGCTCTGCCAGCTTGGTGGTACTTGGCCAAATGTCTACCGGCTTGGCGTCAACTTTGTAAGGGCCGGCTTGGCGTTGCAAGGGTATGTAGAACGCTGCCGGCTTGGCACGTGTTTGTAGCCCATATGCAGATCTCCTGCTTTTGGTGATGTTGCCAGTGGCCACCATGGCTACGCCTGCGCCGAACATTTGGCCCCCGTTTCCTCAAACTAAGGCTCAAATCATTTAGTTTTCGTGTAGTGATCCAGGCAAATTAAATGGAAATGGTTTAAAAACGGTTTAAAACAGTTTGAAACAGTTTACAAACGGTAATTTTGGGGTACACCTGAGGCGATGAACTACCAGATACCGGCCATGTGTGGTATCCTTTGTATTGTACTCCCTTGGAGTTTCGCACTCCTAAGGTGAGCACAAGGGGATAATGCTGGCCTGTAGATTTAGCAATTTAACTCATACAGTACTGACACTGGATAGAAACAGAGTCTGGCAACAGGTGTTTAACAGTTCAAGCCTCCAAGTTCATTGTCAAGCACAAAAAAATTAGCTGATTGTATATTACAAAAACTGGGAACATTTAGTCGGGTTGGTTGATTTTTGAAAGGCATTCCAGCAACATTCACGTCCAAGAGCAGACAGTCGCGCGCCGCGGCGGTAGATGATTGCGTATCAAACTGATGATGTTGAACCATCAATTGCCATAACGGGAATGTGCCCCGCCGTTGAGCACAACATTAGTGGATATATCAATGGTTTTCCTTCAAGGGGGTTGGAATACACCTCAGGAAACATCTTGACACCCAAGATGCACTCAGATCTTCGTCTGTCTAACCTCTCGATGTGGTTCAACTTCGGTAACCGTTTAACCGTTTTAAAAACGGTTTCCAAACCGTTTGACCCCTTGGCCAAATTAAATGGAAACGAAAACGGTTAAAACCGTGTATAAACATTTATAAACGGAAATGGTTGGAGCCTTACCTCAAACTTACGGCAAGCTTTTTGAATTCGAGATGCCCCCCA
This sequence comes from Mycena olivaceomarginata, assembly GCA_029378375.1. Classification (NCBI taxonomy): domain Eukaryota; kingdom Fungi; phylum Basidiomycota; class Agaricomycetes; order Agaricales; family Mycenaceae; genus Mycena; species Mycena olivaceomarginata. The sequence goes on along the minus strand of JARKIC010000715.1, from coordinate 101,115 downwards.
CTGCCGCCGACCACACCACAACAAAATCTACCGCGCCATGGTCTGGTCTGAACCCTCCACCCTTCACACCAAATGAAGCAAAATTTCAGTCTGGACTGAAATGTGAATCTAGTTGGTAAGAATCAATATACATATCGGCTGCATCAGATTTGGCCCGTATCTAATGCGGCTGATTCTCATAGTTATTTTGTAAGAATCAACACACATATCAGCCGCATCAGATACGGCCCGTATCTGATGCGGCTGATTCTCATAAAGAAACTCAAAGAATCAATGTGAGTTTCTACCGGGCTGAAATCCTTGAGCAAATTTTGCTATTCGTTGATAAAAATAGTAGCCAATAGCATAAATAGCTCAGGGATTTCAGCGGCACAGAAACTCGCTTTGATTCTTTTAAGTTTCTTTATGAGAATCAGCCACGTCAGATATGGCCCGTATCTGATGCAGCTGATATGTGTATTGATTCTTACAAAATAAATCTGAGAATCAGTCGCCTCAGATATGGGCCAAATTCAATGCGGCTGATATGTGCATTGATTTCTACCAAATAAATTCACATTTCAGTCCAGGCTGAAATTTTTGTTTATTTGGTGTGCTTCCCACTCTGCTATTCCTACTTGGACTCCTCCATTCCGTGCCGTGCCATGAGGACTGGCTCGCTACCGCCCAGTTCTACCCTGAGGTTGTTCACGAACTTAGCCAAATTATGAAGGACACGGGTGGCTTAGAACGTCGCGACCTCGGTCCGCCCGCATCACCCCCAATGATCGGTGGTGGCTGCGCATTCGAACTCAAACTTACCAGTGTTCTCCTTGAATTCTCCGACTTCTTTGAGCGGGAGTACAATACCTTCAATGAGTCTAGCTATGTCAACGGACAAGCCATCATCTTCAAGGCGAGCGGTTTCACCTCGTCGAGACCAATTTGTCTACGGCCTAAATATCAGGAAAATAACGGGTTAGTGTTCATCTACTCCAAACCGTCGTCCTTTATATGACCTATTGTCCAGATTGGTGGAGACACAAGGAGATGCACCATTGGATTATCCCATGTCTCTTCAAATCTCAGTCGCACATTCCCGCAGACGTATGAGATTCCACTCCTTCAACGACGAACACCAATGAAGCACAACCACATTGGACGAATTCGCTCACGGGAATTAAATTAACCCCAGTCGAGGCACTTGAAAGGTGAGCCAATCTTGCTCAAATCTTGTATTCGTCACTTACTGCTGCCTGGTCGTCGCAAAGTGGACGAGAACCTGCCCAGGAGATCAAGATGTCCCTAAGCTCACAGCGCCAGCCAGCCTCTGCAGGCAAAGCCCGCGAGTCGCGCGAGGCAGCAGACATCTCCAAAGAGCTCCAGCTTCAGATTGACGCCGAGGCCGAGAAGCATCGCGCTTCTAATCTTTTGACAAAATCGTTGAAGGAACAGTTCAAGGTCGCAAAGGGCACTTCGGGGTCCGGTAGGGGAGGAAATTCAGTTGACACGTCCCTTATTCTCTCCGCGAACTTCAGTGGATGCGTGAAAACAGCGCGAAAGACGAACAGGTAATTTTGATTCATGATTACAATAGGGTCGTGCTCACGAAAGTTTAGAAGTGCCAGCACAACCGACGCACACGGACAATACCTCCCTTGCCGACAAAGCTCCCACCGCCGAAACACAGCCTACAGAACCGTAGATGCCCGATTTCAGTTCAGCTCACACTATGCCCGACTCCGCATTCGACTTTTGGAACGGCATTGACTTCAGCTCGCTGCTGACTAGTCTTGAGGGCGGCAGCACCAGTACTTCATTCATTGAACACCACGTCCCCAGCTCGGAGTTTTTGCCGTATAACCCCAGCTTCAACGCCGAATTCATGCGCTTCACAGACGAATTCAATGCGCTCATCCCTTCGAACTTCGGCGCACACGCGGCGGACCCTGTGGACGACTTGATGAGTTTTTATGGAATTTCAATGTCTGATTTCAGTGGTGCTACCGATTCCGCTGCCGATTCCGGCTTCACCTCGGTAGCGACAGATGAAACTTGGCCCTTACTCCCTCCACCTCCGCCGGAGTCACCACCCGTCGCTTCCCCCGCTGTCGAGCGGTCTTCTAACCCAGGTACGGGTGCTCCAAGATCACGTCGTTCTCGACAAGAAGTGGACGAAGCAAATATCATGCATTCGACGCATTCCAGAGCACCCACTGCGTGGAAGCGGTTTGCAGACGAAGATGTTTCCAACCGACCGCAAAAAAACGGGGAAAGGGCAAGCAAGGTATTCTTTTCTGTTTTGTTCCTTTCCAGCTTCTGAATTGTGTCTATTCCTAACTGGCACATCGTTTTCTGATTTGACCAGTGATTTCATGTCTTTCCAGAAAATATGAAAGAAAAGCCTGTGTTGTCACAGTCTTGACGGCTCGCAGCATCGTCCGTCGGGAGGCTTCCCTTCGACTTGCCTCCGTATACGCACTGGGGTGGAAGCTCATCACCGGCTGCCGATACTGCCAGCAACACCGTGAACACCCGTTTTTCATCGTTCCCGATCAGTCCAACCTGCTTTGCGCCACGAGGTGCGTATGTCATCCTCGACCCAGGTAGGTACACCACACCGGTTTGGTCCGCATTAATGACGAGGTTGGCAGGGATTCGATGCTCCTTGATCATCCACACACGGCGGATGAACGCGTTTTCGCACTGCACTTCGGCATCTTCAGGTAGCTTTTGGGCAGCCTTTGTAGCTTTTCGCATCGACCAGGCTAATGTTTTGTCCAGGAACTTCCTGCAGAACGAGTTGGATACTCGGAAAAGCGATCTGTCTTTGAATCGGTGCTCGAAGATCTCCGGCGCTTGCTCACAGATAATCGCGATAATGATACAGTGCACTGTCGCCAGGGATAACGGCGCACCGGAAGCGCGTAGGTCAGAGAGCTGCGAGATGATCTCTTTTACGATCTCCGGGTAAGGTCCCTGCATTTACAGCGCTTTGCAAAACTGATGACAGTCGCCATAAAAAAAAAAACAAAGAAACAAACTTTTGATATCCTGTGCTAAACACCATTTCCCGCCCTCTGCACGGTTTCTAGTGATTTTTTGAGGGTGCAGGAGTGATTCCCATCGACCAAACTCCCATTTAGCACGGTTGAACCGCCAAAAATGGATCACGGGCCAATCACTGCACCATTCGGCACTGGATCAAATGGTACGTACTTGCGCGCTTCTTCTTCACTTCCCGCTTTTTGTCTCCCACTTGCATCTCCCTCAATGGCGTCGCCACGTAGGGCCTCGAAAAGGGTTCCAAAGCCCAGTGAATGCGCTCTTGCAGCCTCCGAAAGCCCTAAATCCAGCCTTGGGAAGCGGAAAAACACAGACTCTGGAGGGAAAAATCCTGGACCATCCGACTCTCCTGCTAAATCTTCCACTTCTTCTTCTTCTGCTTCCCGCTGCAAAGCTTCATTCTCTTCATCCAACTCGAAAGCTTCTATATCCTTGGACTCAGATGACGATCCCAAGCTCTCCTACGCCAAAACTTTGTCTGACAATCATTCTTCCTTGGGACGTTCCACATCCATTACTTTGCTTGGCAACATGGACGACGATAGCAGTGGCGAATTCGAGGGCAACCATGAGGCCCTGGAAGATGAAGATGCAGGCAGTGAAGATGAACGACAGGTAAAACACGTACAGCAAAGTAAAGCTGCAAAAAAAGGTTCGTATCTCTGAACGACTTTCTCCGACGTACATCTCATGTTAGAAAGATAACCCCGCCCCACTGAAGGAGATCACTATCAATATTTTGTTATATAGCCAGAAGGAGATGCAAAAACATCTCAAAAAGCGCGAACCGATCACTTACGGCTTAATGCAGATGCCCTCCAACACTTTGTACTACCGCCTTGGAGGTAAACTGTTGTCGAAACTCGCAACATTGGCGAAGGTTGCTGTCATATTGGCGGAGGAGGATATACAGATTGAGTTTCAGGTTCCGTGGCATGTTCCCAACTACATCCATTTGGACGACGAGAAGGCATACAAAGTCATGGTATCGGCTGCAATCAAATATAAAGATCCCAAAATCAATCTGGCCTATTGCGACCACAGGTTCGGTCTCGGTCTTCCTCTAATCACCCCATATCTAATAGACTCTGCTTAGGAGAACGATGGCAAAGTCTCGGACGCCAAGGACAACAAGAAGAAGAAGAAAAAGGACACAAAGAAGTCCAAGGTGAGCCATGTATCTGAAATGATTGCTGTCCCTTCATTTTGAATATCAGATTCCGTCTGAAAATGACATCTCCGCACCAAATGCTGAAATCAACGCCAAGATCGGACTGTTGCCCACAAAATACACCTGTTACACGGACGACAGAAGTGATTATTGCTGGGTGTCGGTGAAAACGGTGCACTAGGGTGTGGCCGTGAAATCTAATGGATTGACTAGTGAGAAAAGCGAACTAGTCACTCTACTCAAACCAACCAAAACCAAAACAAATCACTAATCCTAATCCTAATACTTGTGTGTGTGTGTTCGGGGAAGTAGGGTACGTATCACCCCTCAAGAGGGTGTGCAAGGTTGGAATAAGGCTTTGTTTCAATAGCAACTATGCGGTTTAAGCACAGTTATGCTGGGGTAGCAGGGACTTCACGCCAACTGGATATCAAGACTCAAGTTAAACCTTAGACTGTTCAAGTCTTCAGTTTCTTTGCAAGCGGCAGAACCTAACACTACTGGCAACTGGCCAAGAAGCAGAAGGTAGGACAGACTATCAACAGACAGACACTACTTCAATATCAACCAACACTGCATGAATGGCGGTGGTATCAACGAAACGGGGGCAGTTGCACAGAAGGTGAACACTGGGCTAGGGTGCGGACAGTTACACTGAAGGTGGCGGTTTCACTTCTATTTGCACAACAAGTCTTAGTCCTGGAGGCCTAAAGTGCTGCTACAGGAGACGAGTTGGTACAGGTTGAACAGGGGTTCTTATATCAATGCAATTGGTAGTCTTTTCGACGTCCCGTATCTCTTAGTCTTTTCTGTGCGTCTGCAAGTCTATCTGATTTCTTTCACAAATCTAGAGTCTATTATATTGCCCATATATCTGGGGGATAGTTTACTGGCTAATACAGAGTACACAGCTGGCTTTTATACATTTCAGAGAGAAGTAAAGGAGATAGACGGAATGAGGAACAATAAAGGGTGGGAGCCCGAGTAGTGAATGGCCAATGGCATAGAAGACATTCTCAACCATGGGTATTATGACCTGCTACCGGGGCTAGTCCACATGTATTTCTCTAGCACACCATAAGGCGTGCTTAGTTGTCTTGGTTTCCATCTTTCTGACTGAGCAAGTCAGTCTTAGTCATTGCTGACTGGTCAAGTCAGTCTTAGTCAATTCCTATTCAACTTCTGTATCAGTCCCACACTTCACAAGCTCAGTGGAACTCATAGTAAATATCAACCGGATTGACAATATAGCGCAGCGCTATACTGGCGGACCAGTATAGTGACCAGTAAAATATAGCACAGCGCTATTCTGTAGTGCCAATCCTCATCAATCATATCAGTCAATCCTTGATGCAAGGCCTGCATCTTTCTAACGGTAAGATCTGCCTGAGTAACCACAGTGATGGTTAACTCAGTAACATGTCTTCATCCCAATCTAATCAGTTGGACTTATACACAAAATCAAGCGGCGCTATATCTCTGCCAGCCCTAATGTGGTTGCACCAATTCTGACTTTGTATATCTTGTTTTAATAGTCATCAGACTATTCGGAGGCCGTTGAAGCTGCAAGTCAATAATTCTGAGTAGTTCCCTGATGTTTCACCTCCAGCACTTAAGATAATGGTTTACTGCCACCGTCTATAGCTCAGTGTAGAATATCCTAGTCAGGACGTAACAGCCTTTTGGGCTGCCTTGTCAAGTCTACTCAATCCTTCATAGTTGATTTGTTACACTGACTTTTGGCCATCAATAGTGTAGCCTACCATCCTAGGGAGGGTGTATGCCCATAATCTAATGCCTCACTTCTGCCCACTAATAGGTTCAAAATGAAATAAAAACTGGTGTTTTCATGCATATTTTGGTGCATGCCCTATCATCGGGCAAAGAGAAACAGCACATTGCACTAGAGCATGCTCACTTCAATTTGTGAGCTGCCGCCTGGGTATGATCCTAAATTTGATCTGACTGGGGCTGATCTCAATATGATATAGGCTAAGGGTGATGCCAATGCCAATACCCCGCCAAACCACACAATCTTCAGTGGAAAAGGGAACAGTGATCATGCCCCTCCTTCAATTCTGCAGAAGTGTATCTCGGCTAATGCAGCAAATCAACCCGTATCTACCACGCCAACGATCAACATCTCTTTTGATGGACTTGTGGATCTCCTTCGCCTGGCCCCTGCTCCCACTCATGCCAATGAACTGCATATGCTCCTTCCCCCCAATACACAGCCTGGAGAGCTGATGTCGATCTCGATGTTCTGTGTCGCATATAGTCTCAACGACTCTATCTTGGAGAAACTAACCACCAACCGCTACAAAAATGCATCTGCCTTTGGGTTCATTCGCCTGATGAATTTGGAGAAAATGGAGTTTTTACCGGGCGACATTGCTGAGCTGCAGGACCCAGTACGGCAGTGGGCGGTGCCGTCGTGAAGGACAATAATAATTTTTTTTTTTGGACTCATCACTTACTGCCTGTAAACCTGCTTGAACCAGTTGCACTGTAATAAGAATGCAATTATATCTTGATAAATCGACGTTGTACACAGTTAGAAGTAGCCCGCATGCATAAAATAGCCTTCAGCATCAGCCGGTGTAATTATTTGCATCGCAATTTTCATATCGCAGACGAGTGCAGCACTGATTGATGCTCGAAAAATATCAGAGTGGCGGCGAATGAAAGCCTCGATCTTTGAGAACACCTACTCAATAGGGTTGAAATCGGGGGTGTAGGGAGGGAGAAATTCGATACGAACACCTTTATATGGGATGTTAGGCTGCACATCAACCAAAAAGGAATTATACTCACGAAATCTTTTCAGCGAGCTCGAGGATTTCTTCACCGTGATGAATGCGGGCGTTGTCCACCACAAGGACAGACAATGGTCCAGGAAAAGGGGAGGTAAGCGGCATCTGTACATCAGAGATGAGAAGATGGTGAGACACGGCAATAAATTTGTACTACTTTGTGCTCAATGAAGTCGAGATAATCGGGGTGCTTCATTGAGCCTTCCACCACTCTGTTTGCTAGCATCCCCGTCGACCGTCAGAAGGCCTGTTGCCATGAGGCGCGTCCCCCTTACAAATTCCTGCTTCATCTTCGCATGATTGCCCTCTTTGCCCATCCATATCCTCAGCTGTAAGTGCGGTCATTCTTGGACGTCTCGTCGACAAAGCCGAAGGATACTCCGCCATGTGCTGCATGAAATCTAGGCGAACCTTCTCATTGTGCTCCTTTGAGACTTTCTTCAACTTTTTTCTCGACATCCCCAAGCGCTTGAGCTCGCAAAAAATAGTGGCGAAATGTACAGAGATATATCAATTGTGCTGGAGCAGTTTGAGTAACTCGTCAAGAAACCAGTCCGGGCGAGCTCGGACAAGATTTATGATGTAGTCCAGATCATTGCGATGGAGAAGTCTGCAGCGCCCAGATGTCGTACTTTTAGGTTTCTCCACCCATCCTGTCTCTCTCCAGAGCTTTCTCATGTGCCAAAAAGTAGATTCGGAGAACCTGACAATGTCGAGGATGTTGGCAAGCAGTAGGATACTGCACAATTTCATTCAATTCAGCACAAGTTGTGACCCGTGACCCAAAATATCGATTCAGCACTTTGGCAACCAATGAAGTTTGGTGTGACACCTCCAAAAATTTGGCATTCAAGACAAAAATTTTCGAAAATTCTGCCTTTTTTGCACTTTTGAGGAAGATTATGCTGTGATGTCACGCATTTTACATTCGGCACTGGGTGCTGTGACCTGTGACTGAGACCAAAATTTATCGCAGCACAGGGGGTGCGTGATGCGTGACCGCCAAATTGTATGAAATTGCACAGTATCCTGCTCAAAAAGATTCATGGCAGCCAGTTTGACTTGGACTTGTACGACGTGGCCAGGCATGATGCTATTGTTTGAGGACAAGTGGTAGAGGATGATAGTCGATGTGAGACACCAGTGGGAGACGAAAAGCAGGAAGCGAAGAAGAAGTGCGCAAGTACGTACCATTTGATCCAGTGCCGAACGGTGCAGTGATTGGCCCATGATCCATTTTTGGCGGTTCAACCACGCTAAATGGGAGTTTGCTTGATGGGAATCACTCCTGCACCCTCAAAAAATTACTAGAAACCATGCAGAGAGCGGGAAATGGTGTTTAGCACAGGATATATATATATATATATATTTTTTTTTTTTTTTTTTGATGGCGACTGTCATCAATTTCGCAACTCGCTGTAATTCAACTGAAGTTCTGAATAGAAACTGGAATATCTTTACCAGAATGCTGTGCCGGCCACCTTTGTTGTGACCCGGGACATTGCCTTTCAGCGCGTGCGCAAGGGCACTGTGTTTCCATTGACAGAAGCCACTTGATCCATCCCATGATGGTGGTTACGGCCAAATGCTGGAAAAAGTCATAGTTCCCACGCTGCAGCTCCCGAAGAATGTTGGTGTACCCCCATCCAACCTTGGCCTGCGCCGCCGTAATTGCAGACCACGCCAACAGTGTTGTCCAATTAACATATTTTGCAGAACAAGTTCCTCTCTTCTGCTTGCAACCTGCTGGCTTGCAGTTCTCAGCCTTGACCTTCTTTTTGATTTCGCGGGCGGGACAAGATGCATCAGCAACCTCACTTCGTGACGCTGTTTCCCAGTGCTTGAGATCGACCTAAAAGCGGTGAGTGGAGTCTGGAATTTATAATTATGGTTCTCCTGACCTTACGGTGCTTCTTTCCTCTAGGATTTTCCGCCTCCATGGCCGCTCCCTTGAGGGCACGATGATGTTGCTGTCTCTCATTCTGCAACTCCTTCTGCTTCACTTCCTTCTCCTGCTTTTCACAACCGCTCCTTCTTCGCCCTCGCCTCTGCCGTATCGCACCGTTCATCTGCCCCTGCGATGAAAACATCCTCCTTTTCCTCCTGAGTCAAGACCTTTGGCTTCGACCACCCTGCCATTCGAAACAGTGCAGGTATTTTCGATGGTGAGCCCTTCTTAATAAGGTCCAGTGCCCGACTCATCGCACTTTTAGCCTTCTCCTTGAGTTTTTTCTTCGCAGGGCTCACGTGCGGTGTGTCGGAGACTCACTCTGAGTGTCGGAGACTCACCAAGCCCAATTGATAAGCCAGTAATTGGGCCATAGTTAGATACACGTAATTTTGCATGTTTCTGATTGTCCTCATTGCTGAAACTGTTGTTTCTATGCAGCAGTACTGGTTCCTGGTAGCTGTTGGGCGAACCACAGAGAAACAGGTGGACGTTCTAACGAATTGGAACATCCATTGGCTAGTCTCGCCCTGAAAACTGTAAGGGAAACGTGCAGCCAATTAACAAGTCAAGGAACTTCATTTGACTTGTTTCCGACATCCACTTAAGCAACAGAAACAGGTCAAAAGAATGGGAATTGGGCAATGTATTGTGGTGTGTTGAGACGCTAAGGGGACGCACTGGGTCACGAGTGTTTCGGTTGCTAGAGTTGCCGGTTTCCATTGAGTGCGGATACACCGAAACAGGTGGTTGGCTATTCTGAGGATCCGGATCACAACTCTAAAGGTGTTCTAAGGTTCTTTCTCAAGAACCCTTTCTGGGAAACACCACAGAAATGGGTATCTACCGAAACCTACAAAGGAGTATTATCGAGTTCCACACTTGGAACAGAGGGGAGAGTTGAGTTTGAAGCAGAAACAAGTCGAACGAGTGCAGTGCCGATCTATTAGTGATCGACACACCCTCTGAATAATACAGGAGTGCTGCTGACAGGTTCCTGCCTCGTAATTGGCAAGGGAACATGGTGTGCTCGCAGTTGGGAACCAATGGGAGGCGACACTCGGAAGAACAACCGATGGAAACACGGTTAAAGAGGCAGATAAACAGACATTTGACTCATTGGGATTGTGTTTTTGGCTTTGTAGCTGTGTCTTGGCGATTGTATAAGTATTCGAGGGTGTTTCTACGATGGACACAGCATCTTCCCCCGAACTAGTAGGCTATACGCTTTCGCATTGGGTTGATCTGGGATCCTCGGTGAACGCACTCTCAAAGAGTAGCATTATTAGTTGAAATCTTAATTGTTTCTGAATCATATATTATTCTGGAAACACACTTGGGCTCTGCCTGGAAACTGTTAGAAACTCTGTGAATCTGTTTGAACTGGGAATCTGTTGAAAGAAACATTATTGTTGTTGTTTGCAGAGTGGGTTTCAGAAAGTACCGTCAAGGGAAAACTTTGGAAACGTGACTGCTGTGTGCTGCTCAGAAAGGACCCTCTAGGGAAAGCTCTGTGAACGCTCTTGGCCTATAAACTAGGGGCCTTACTTGGGTCTATGGGACTACTTTAAACTTGTTTCTCTGTCGCTTGGACACACACACACGCTGCGAAGATAAATCTACTTTGTTTGGAAACTATGTTTTCTACCTCTGTGTCTAGAAACACGTTCTACTCAGTTGCTCTACATCTCTTTGAGATACGAAACCTCTCCCTACAACCTTTACAAGGCCCTGTACTAGGGGCTGTAACTCGTCGGGATCTCTGGAAACGTGCATATATTGCTGTTTGATTTGTTTGTTGGTTGTTGGAATAGTCTCTGGACTGTTTCTGTGCTGCTCTCGAGTCAAGTGGGGTTATTTGTGTGTTTCTTATACAGGTTCTGAGCACATCAATCACCGAGTGAGTGCACAAAGGTGAACTCGTAGTCCCGCGTGTCGCTTGCAAAGTTTCCTGCCTTAGGAACATCAGCTACAGCAATATAGTAATATGGGTAAGTCAATAACACACCTTTTTATTGTGGCATTCAACGATCCGCAGGAACATCTTGATTCGTTCATTGGCCATAGATGCAGGTGTACATTTGGGCAGTGCAAAGCGTGTGCTATTGAACCAGTGCACCAGATCAAAGTAGCAAGGACTCTGCACAAGTGGGGGTCGTTTTGTTTGACACTTGTATGTCAGTCCATTAAACACCACACCGAGATGCTCAAATAACCACCAATTAAGATATTTGCGCAAGCTCAATGATGGCTTCCCTCGAAATCCATCCCTATAGCCTATGACCTGCTTCTCACAGTCAATGCCGAGAGCGACCCCATGGTTCTCATCTTTGTTCACAATTGAGCCTAAATGGGTCCGATCGATGTCCCTAGCCGTTGAAGCCACCCAAAGTGGCGTGCTGTACGATACTTGTCGGGATCGGAGTATGCTTGAGCGAGGATGCACACAAAATGCGTCAGCTCGATGCAGCAAGTGCTTCCGTCAGTGATGCCGAGGTCGACGCGAGGAGCTCAAACATTTGGTCCTCATGGTCAGTCTTCAACCAATCTGTGGTAAACCAGAGTGTGAGGTCGTCGACAGAACCTCCTGCCTTGAAACCATGGATTTCTCTGTCCCACCGAAGGTTTTCGAGGGCCCCTATTGCGGCCTTGGCGTGTGCAGCCGCAGCTTCACTCATTGTCGATTTCTCAACTGTCTTGTTTACCTGTTCCACCATCAAGAGGTGAGCGATCTTCGGATCTTGGCAAATGTTCCCATGACCCTACCTACCCCCCGAAAAAGGAAGTGTTTGGCAGGATAAACAACGGCGATCGCTTCCATCATTTTCTTTATCCATGTCGACATGTCGCAGTGCGTCCCAAACACAAGTCCTTTGTGCAAACCCACACAGTGCGAACTCTGGAAACAACATGGGCTCTTTCCCCTGTAAATAATGCATGTACCTCTTTGACCGCAAACAAACAAATGCTTCCATCAAGTGATGGACGTGACCACATCAAATCCCAAAATTTGAAGATCACTCACCTCTTGTCCACCGTGGTACGCCACAGAGTTATGGCCTCACGCATGCACTCCATTGATGACCAGATTGTAGCCAGCCACAACGGATAGCGGTCGTCTTTTCCGCGATGTGCTGGTGAATGCACGAGGAAGATGGACTTGAATTCGGGGTCGAGAAGAATTGTGCGGCCGAGGGCTTTGACAACAACCGAAGGTGGGATCAGTAATTTCCCTCACATTGAAGGTGGTAATGGTCGGAGGGAGCTCGGAGAGATAGTTGGTGGGATCCGCAAAGACGGTGGATTTGTGCTGTGGTGGCAGCTGAAATTTGATGAGGCTGGACACCGGTAGGTTGTTGGGCGGTAGCGATAGCTTCTCCGGATCTGGGATCTTGAGGACATTGGGGAGGCCACTCATTGCGGCAGGGGCGGCGGACTGGGGCGCAAAAATGACTGATGTAAAATCATTGATGTAATTACCGCTTTTAGTCTTGTCTTGGCATCCTTAATCTATGGTATCATAGGTTTATTCTACACTCAAAGTAGGTGGTTTCAAGACTTTTTGAGAAGTTCCTGTGCATTTTCGACCAATATACGAACTTTTTTTTTGGGTCACAGTCCGCCCGGTCAATATATGAAACGAATCTTCGGGTCACGGGTCACAGCCTATTCGAATTGAATGAAATGCTACAGTAGTCAGTTGGATTGAACTGACCTATTGATTTCTGGATTTTACAGTTCATTCCTTCTCGTTGTCTCTGCCACAAGTGAGGCCAAAATGATCTTTCTTCTGAGGATCCCAACTACTTGGTACTACCGGTCCGTACACCACGGCAATCAACGATATCAGATGCTACCGGACCTCGGCGCACAGCTACGTGGAGCTACCAGCTGCTACGGAGCACCTTCTGTGCACTACTGAGGCTACTGGCCCTACGGGAACTTGGCCTGCCGCGACGTAGTAAAATCTTTTTTCCTGATGGTGCGGAGTGGGCGTGATGGAGATTGAGGAGGTAGATATGTAGGTTAGTTAGGCTGGTTTGAGGAGTAGGTTGATGGGAGCTGGTAATGCCGAAGTAGGTTGGTTAGGTGGGGGAGAACATGTAGGTTGAGGCATGTAGGGGTTGGCAGGATGCATGCGTGGGGTGGACACAGGTTGGAAGCAGCGCATGATAAGCGAAGTGTCTCGACACGGACACGTGTGTGGAACAAGTACTCTCCAAGCGCACGGCTTGTAGAGAATCCTTGAGTGTGTGGGAAGGACTTTCGGTTCGACCCACTTGCCGCTTCGCAGCGGCTGCTGAGCTGAGAGGTGAGGAGCATCGGAGGGGGAAGACACCCGGACGAGGGGGACTCCGGACACAATCGCAACGGGAAAGCAGCTCAAAACGGGACGCCGCATCTCGTTTTCGCGTCCCGGACGCGACGGTCCTGAACGTGTGGAGGAGCTCGTGGAAAGCGGGGAAGGAAGCGCAAAGGCGTGAAACCAACTCTACCACACGCTGGAAGAAAAAGAGAATCAGAGGATGGGCAAAGAAAAGAGGGAGAAAGGATGAGATTCGTGGACGCGGACGTGGACGCGAACAAGAGAGGATGGTCACATCATGTGCACATCTCCCCGAATCTCGATCTCCTTTGCTTATCCTCTGATAAGCCTAATCCGTTCGTACCTCATGTCAGACCTATCTCGGATTATGGATTATAGCTTGGTTGCTTGAAGATAGGGGTGGGGTGAAAAACGGAAGGTAGGTTTTGTAGGTGTAGGCTAGGTCTTACCAGGCAGCTGCATAGGGGCGCGTAGGCTCGCGTTGGTTTCGGAGGTGCCGGATGTAGGTAAGCAGCCGTGGGCTTTTTCCGAAGATGACGCTGGATTGGTCATGTCATCAATGTAGGTTTTTGTAGGTTGGCAGAAAAATGGTTACAACATGGTAACCTTGAGAGAAAAAAAACAAGATATGGGTATGAAAAATGACCCTATCACCCTACACTACCTGATTGGGTAGGTTTTGGGGGTAAGGGGTACTTTTCTAGCTTGTTTTTTCAGTAATATGTTTTTGAAAGGAAACCTACACAATACCTGCCCATTTTGGAACAGTACCGTAGCATAGGAACGAAGGGGGGTAGAGGTGAGATTTTTTTTGGAGGGGGTTGGGATTCAAAATGGACATGAGAATATGCCCATTAGAACATAGGTTACCTACTGAAATATCCAGCTATAAGAAAGTAAACGTTAAACCAAAAAAAATAAAAAAGCGGAATAACACTAGTATGCTACATGAATGGACCCCCGATTTCTCTTCAAGTATTATCATGAAATCCATTTCGTAGGTTCTGAATAATAGAGTTGAGTTCTAGTTCAACCATCCAACCTGATTGGAATGAACACTCACATATGAGCGCGAAGCCCAGAGCAAGGTTTCCAGAGTCCCACGTCGTATAATAGTGCTTGAGCAGCGAATTTCCAATGATAGGAGGAATGGTGAAATTTGCTGGCCAGGAGTTGAACGTCGCTTGGCAGAGAGAATTGTTCCCAACGAAGGGGCCCACAATAAATTCGCTGCTCGGTATGGTGACGTTGAACGCTGTTGCCAGCCACGGACTGCAGAGTAAAGTCTACCGAGGCAGGCAAGGAGCCCACCTTTGAACACGGGATACCCCACGCTCCGGGCTCGGTTGGGTTGGGTTGGATCTCGGGAGAGATAAACGCGTAGAGCGCCCTGCGAGTTTGGTGTTAGCGAGTAAATGCACAGGACGTGATAGGCACGACCTCGGCCATAGCTAGCGGTAAGAACACGTTCGTAGTGCCAGTGTCGAAGAGGACTTCGGTAGGCCACTGCCAATACATCATTGGTTTGGCCATTGACGGCTATACCCGAGGAGTTCAGGATCCAGGCACCATGTCCATCAGCCACGATAGGAGCGAATGTAGTTTGCGATGTGAACTTTGAGGAATCAACACCACCGAGTGTCATCTCAGCGCCGCCAACCGAATGGGGGCCATATAAAAACCATAGATCGCTGTGACGGTATTTATGAGCACAAAGGGGCGTTCCGACGCTCACACTTACGCGGTAATCCCTGGTTAATCAAACCTTGAAAGAACGAGGTAGCACTCGAGGTTGTCGAGAGCCCTAGAATCCCGTCGTATGGGTCTTCGGAAAATGGCCTGAATGGATGGTCAACAACAACACACTGACAATGAATGGTTTACAGACGTACTGGGATTGACTGAAATGCGTCAAAAATAGCCAGAAAGAAGTACAGGATTAACATACTTTTGAATAAGTAAGAACGAGACGTTAGACACTGAGAGACCTCCGACGGTCATGGTATCAGAAACCTCTACCAGGCTCATAGACCAATCCTTGAGACCCTGCGTATTCATTGAGAATAGCTGGATGGACTGCATCAATCGACTCACCCAAGGCGACGCATCTCCACCCGTGAGGAACGACTCTTCAAAGATCCCGTCCCCTGCGTTAGGTTTGAATGTCGAGCTCTGAGTTGGATCAAATTTCTTCTGATTCGCGCAGGACGTCGTGCAGTTCGTCCCTATAAAGAGATGTTAAACGATGGCCCAATTCCCTCGCACCACATACCTGGGATTACCAATTCGTCCGATCCAGTATCGAAGACCACCGTAAAATCCTGTGGCGGAGTGCCAACTATCGAAGAATATGAGTATCGTCAACACTTGTGAAGGCCAGTGTACTATTATACAACTTGCCTTGGATGGACCCATACCACCTGCCGTTCATCAGTATCGAAAAACATAACGAATAAGCACTATTCACTCAAGCTCCGTGCCACGAAAATCGTCCGTTAGCGGGATACTGGTCGGAGATAGACTCCGCCTTGAGGGCCCTCGATACGTGTAGACCTCTTTTGCGAGATACGCTGGCTCCCCCGATCTTTCTCGAGCTCAGGGATAATGTGGTGGGTTTGGAAAATAATGGGGTGGGCTTGGCATTTATAGAAGCGATTCCAACAATGAGCAGAATTCGTTGAAGATTAAATGCATGATAGGTGGGGTGGATGTGAATGAGTATCCTTCGGTAAGTATCGCGCTTTATAGAGCGCTAAATACCGAAATGTGGAAGTCTTGCCATATGGGGCCTAACTCACTCGAGGGAGTCCAAAGCACCGCAGATTTTGTATGTCCGCCAGGGAGACCGAGACTGCGGAGAGAAGAGAGGATCGTGATTTGGAGCACTCCAACCCCAGAAGGAGACACTTGCACAGGTGGTAGCACGGATCAAAAAAGGCTTACCTGAGGAGGCTGTACACAGCGGCGACTTTGCGCCGACAACAATGTGCCGTGTTTGTGCGGAAGCCAGCAAGGCCACAGAGTCAAGGTTTGATAAGCCATCATGATCTAAATATAAATTTCAGTGCAAACCCCTTTGTGTTTTTTTTATATATATAAATCCCTCTTCCACTAACCTAACCAAAACCCCTAACCAAAACCACTAACCGCTAATCTCTAACCTTTAACCCAAACCACCTAACCCAAACCTAACTGGCCGAGCGCGGCAATCTGCCGATGCCCATCACTCCGTGATGTGCCGAGGAGTTACCATTTGACAAGCACGGAACATTCTTAGCCAATGTGCCGGGTTTCCACTGAATGTTCCGTGTTTGTGATATATCGGTGTGCCGAGTTTTGTTCGTCCCGCTACAGCTCAGAGTACAAGGAAACATGAGCAGAGGGAAGGAATACTGTGCTAGACACCGGCTCGCAGAAGCTAGCCGAGGCGTCGGCTATTGCGCCGCATGCGCCGCTAAATGCAGTGATTGTACCTCCCTGTATTATGCAAATGGCCCACTAGCCAGACCGGCCCACTAGCCAGGCGCTGATAATACAGCTTCCATTGGATGTCTTGGGCTCCATCACCTTCAAGACTCCTCCTTGGGCTCCTCCATGTTACTGCCTCTCCTCTCTGGTCAATATTTTACAGCATTTCCCATCAATTTCCCGTCGTGTCATACTGCTGCGCACGTCACCGAATTTCTCCCATGTTGAATGTATTGTCAAACTGCGCAGCTGCCGCAGGCCGTAGAAGCCATCAAACCAAACAAGCACAACACGGCCTTCGTCAGCCGTTCCCTCACACTCGTAACTCTCGGAGATGCTTTCTGCACACCATTCATCCCCATGCGTGCTCGCTTCTTGCGCCATTCATTTAGGGATGTCGTGAGGAAGGTGAGATACTCCCAGGAAAATGGAGCGAGCTCAGCTGCGCATATCGTGCCGCGAGCTTTCCGGGTTTTAGGATGCCGTTCCCCCTCCCGAGAGTAACGAGGGAGGTGCTTTCTGCACACCATTCATCCCCATGCATGCTCGCTTCTTGCGCCATTCATTCGGGGATGTCGTGAAGACGGTGAGATACTCCCAGGAAAATGGAGCGAAGTCAGAGCAGTAATTAATGGCGAATGAACAGCGTGGAGAAGATATAGCGGGAGCCATAGAGATCCTATAGATACCACAAAGTATGCATTCGCTTCGTTTCGGCGACAGGGCACAAAACTTGAGAGCTAATGAAAATAAATCCAACAGGTGAATAGATGACCGAACACTGAGCAGGTTTCAGAGTGGCAGTCGCTCCTAGCCGCGGTCAAGCAGAGTAGGGAGCAATGAACAGAAAATCAGAATCGGTTGCCATGACTTGATTCGATGTGAGATATCAAAAAAACTCGAGCCATAAGCCATCGTTCAAACAATGCTTGATGAGGCAAGAGAATAACGTGCAGAAATTTGCGATGCAAACACTGGGTATCACAGCAGACTGAAAGTGAAGCAATACCCGGGAAGCTATCCGCAGCAGCAACTTTTCGTAGCCAGTACATTGAACACTTGGCAGGTTACACTTGATCCAAAATTACGGCAGCACTAGGGAAGGAGGTATGAAGTCCACGGACAGATAAGAACCTGGCAGGGACGCATTTGACAGCGGTAGCGGACGCAGGATTGATAAGCCAACCACTTGAGCTTGCGCAGAAGCCAACCAGTAGAAAGAAATATAACCATGTAAATATGTATGGGGTGGGCACTGAGGGATTGTGATGGGGATTCTGCGAGAAAACGATCGTCTTTGCCTGTTTTTATATGCTCAATCTTGCCCAGATACAGAGGACGCGCGTCCTGTGCGGCTGTAAAAAGAACCGCGAAGGGAATAGGAGCAGTCAGAGTAGAGGATTAAGCAAGGATTATGCGTAGTGGTTCTGGAGGGATTCTGGGATTATTTAATCGTGGGAGAATCCCCTGAATCCATAATCCCCCATAATCCTCGAAGCGACTCTAGAGGCGATTTTGCAAGGAATGTGGATTATGATGAGGGATTATGGCAAGGACTTTGACAGGAGAGGTTCATTAATCCCGAGCCTAATCCGCTGCGGTCAAAGTTGAGGATGATTATGGCAGCATCGTGGTTAATGATATCTGCGCGCGATTTTCAGGGGGAGAGAGGAGGCAGCATACAACGGCCCTGTTGGAATTTCAGTTCGAGAACGGGGAGCTCAATTAACAGACCCACCATGGAATATCCGAAATGTGTACCATGGAGTGTCGATGGAAGCGGATTTTGAAATAGGAACGCAGCCGTACCCCGATAGCGTTGCGATAATCAAGGTGAGGCGTTGGTATGAGGGGATGTTGAGAACTCAGAAGCCTGCCCATGCCTTGGATTAAAACGGACCAAGGGACGAGAAACGAGAGCGAGCCACACAGCAAGGGCCGAGACCAATCAAGTCGATCGCAGCGCCGAAAGACAGCTGTTACCGATTTCAAGGTCAGAATTTGGGGAGCACAAAAACAAGATATTTATTTCATTGCACAGTGGTGAGGCGGCTTAGAGATCTGGGACTGAACAGGAACATATCAGTGCCTTACTTACAGGCAACCCAGATCCAGGAACAATTTACAGAGTCGGTTTCTCTTGTGGCGCCACATTGCCAGAAAAAGAAAACTCGATTAATTGCGAGGGACTTTCGAAGCACGGGGCGGCCAGAGGTTGAATTAAACCGCTGGATACGCAATATACAAAGCAGGACTGCCAAACGGTCAGTCATGGCGTGTATGAACTACTGATGATATAGTATAAGCCTCCTTTCTTGTCATTGCTCCTCAACTTCCACACAAAACTGGCAGCTGGCCGGAAGGACAATTGCGTCAAACTTCAAGTCGGAACTTTCACCTCTGCCTTATTGAGTCATGACCAACAAAGCACTCCTGTTACAGAGAAACGGCACCATAGTCTATGCTATATGTTTTGCAGCTTTTGACACGACAATCAAAAATCTGGGGCCTCAGATTTCAGAGCCGGAAACTCTGTCACGTTTCACTATGGTCAGAGATCCTCCAAAAGCGTTAAAGGATTGTCTCGAAAGTATAGCAAAAATCAATTCAGGTAGCGGGCCCTGCCGCTCGTCGGCCTTACCCGCTTTATTGTGTTACATCTTGAGCTGCTTGCTTGTTGGGACTTTGCTTCCGAAAGGTTTTTGAATTTCTGATTGGTGAGTTTGGGGATTTGTGGCTCCGAGAGAGCCTTGAAGTGATCTGAGACACGAAACACTGCCTGGAACCATCCTCTTGAATATTCCACGCAAGATCAAGTCCTCTGTATGTCTACAGGACTCACAAGAATATAGAATCAACTTTGACGATTTTGACAGTTTCTTCAAGCAGTTGGATAAGAAATACAGTTTGGGTGAGAATGAGCCTTTAATCGCATGGGAGTCATCCGCCCTTCCACGTTGCGCGGCTTAATTTCAACGAAGTCAACGAATCTGCCAAGCAGACCCAACAGCTGAGGTGATGGTGGATCAGGCAATTAGGTACAATGTTGGCGCGAATGTATCTTTAAACTGGAACAATGGTTGAAATCTCTAGTCTGGATCCGACTGCGTCATCGCGGACTTGAGATCGTTTCTCGATCGGAATCCTTGTCTTTGACCGCCAACTAGTGATGCTCCTGGCTTGGCTTCAAGCTAAGAAGCCACGAAGCCAAAGCTGTGGCTTGACAAGCCAAGCCAAGCCAAATCCTTTGGCCTTGGGACGGCTTTGGGACATTTGGTGTTAAGTCAGTACAAATCACGCCACGCTGCAAGCCACGCCTGCCCCGCCCATGCCCAGCCAATTCAAACTCCGCTAAGCAGCGCAAGCCATTTTGGCACACCACTCGGCTAACTCTGCAATTCAACACGTTCTCGACGTCTTTGATGGGTTCTTTGCCACAAAAAATGCCAAAATTCGAACCGGTTCTTTGATCACAATCTCTGTGTGGGTGGGTGCACCCTGAGTCTCAGAGTACCCCATCATAACGGTTCCACTTTCAAGTCAATCGAGCTTGAATTGACAGAGAAATATGCAAAGTACTACAAAAGTACATAAAACAAAATTTGATCGGCGCCTTACGTTCTGCAAATGGCTGTAAAAGTTCTCATAACATGACAATTGGCTGCCTTTCAACAGGTCTACACGTACGCTACAGCGAAGCAAAGGCATGTCTTGTACCATAGGAAAAATACCATTTGTGAATAGTTTGAAACAGTTTTAAACTGTTTAGATACCGTTCCCATTTAATTTACCCACCTCCGTAAACGACAACTAAATGGTGGAGCCTTATGGGTCGGTCACAGTTCAAAATCATGTCATTGCATACTGTACTATTACGACCAAAGGTTCAGGTGACGGTGACACCCAGATTTTTTTGATGTGTTTAAAAATCGCGTTAATTCAAAAGAAAATTTTTCGGTCATCTCGGTGAGTGAAAATTCTAAAAATAGTGAACCTTTGGTCATAATAGTACAGTAGTCTGTGTTTTGATGGCGGGTCGCCATGGGCGGTCAAATTACGGAGATACATCAGGCACGTGACACACAAACAAGCTCGCGACAACGGCGACGCGCCTTTTGTATACACGCGTAGATGACTGTTAGATGGCTGTTTTTACAGCTGTATTTCCTTAGGAACCCTCCTGGTGTCTATTCCTTCCATTTTTATACCCCAAGGGCTTCGCTTTGGTCTGAAAAATATTGCTTGGAGTCCTGCCCACATTCGAGCTGCACAGCTACCAAATTGATGGAGTTTGCAAGCGACGAAACCCAAGCCTGTGTACTGGTCCGCTTGCGGCGTCACAGGTGGCAAAAACAGCAATTGTCACGGCATCCTGTTATGGCCCAGAGGAGTCGACATAGAGGGAGGGGGGATATTGCAGTGTGTAATGTGTGATCCACATATCATTCCCTTGGGCAGGGTCCATCGCCGATGCGTCCGAAGTTGCGGTGTGAGCCAGGCGCGTGCTGGACGTGAAGGTTTGTTGACGCGTTTGGTGAAACCCCGTGATGGAGTTGCGCGACTGATGGCTTCTCAATTAGGACACTCCTTCCTTTTTCGTCACGGAAGGTGCCGAACCTCGACCGCCCATCTCAGCAGCGCGACCGAAATCAGACCCTATTTAAAACTTTTCCCACTCACTCCTAAAAAGGAAAGTTTGTCATTGGGTCTGACTACGGGAGACTAGTCATTGCATGGGCTGCGCTGGACATGCACTTGGGTACCATGAATTTCCAAATTATGGTGGTAAGTTCAAAACACCGCTCATTTGGTTGCAACCCTCAGATCACTGATATTAGTGCGCGAATCAGGTGGAAGGACTGTCCAGCTCCGGCCAGGCAACCATTACCGTTCATTGAGACACCATTGTATGTGATGTACTCATATTATATCAGCTGAGTGGTTTGAAGTATTTAATGGAACTGTAAGCTCGAGGTCCGACGCCTTGACGCCCGAAACTTGTACACGCTGAGAGCATATACATAGAAGTAGCCACAGCACGCTTCCGGAACCAAATCAAGGCACATTCACAGCTTTATTTGAAAAGAGTCCATCCCAGAGCATCCCTCTAAGCAATTAGACAAGGTATGGGCAAGATATGAGTAAGGTTACTCCAGGGTATGTGCAATGTATCTAGGCTGCAGCCTGAGATGAAAACCGAGTCATACAATGTTCCACTTGATGTCCGGCACATTTACAGAATGACTACCATGATGTCGCATCGGCGTGGTAGGGTTTCCTTCACGAGGCCCAGAAGCGTCGGAGCCCAAATTTGAAAGATGCACGCTATTGATACCGCAAGTACTGTCTCTTGATCCAGTGCTAATCCGATTGTCGCGAGTTTAGCGTCGCCATGAGGGCGTTCGTATACACTGAATTGAATCAAATTGTGATCGAGTTGAATCATCTTCGGGGATAGTCTGCATAGGTAAGACGTACATCCTGAGGCGACGAACTGTGGCCCTATGTACATCATGCTATCCGGTTTGAAGACGATCTAGCGGGATGTTTGATGAAAGTTGATTCGTGAGAGAAGTACAGTTTCATTTTTCAGCCCGCGCACCATGAGAAGGGCAACCATAGTGGTCCCACTGGGAAAGAAATTGAGGTGGAATAATATGGATAGACGAAGCAAGGCTGCCTACGCACGCTGTCAGTAAGCATCGATTGATGGCATAAATCATCAACGTATACAGCAGGGAGTTCGTCCTTGAATTCAATTATTTCAGAAAGGTACACAAGGTCGGTTATGTCCACTGACCTTCGGAAACCCAGTCCGATTATTGAACAATACGCAACAGAGCGTTGCTGCTATCATTGAATCTGAACCGGCTTGCGATGTGGCCAGTGGTAGGAACGCTGTTTTCTGCGGATACATGGTACAATATGTAACACTGAAAAGCAAACCACACACCGTGTAGTTCGGCAGATCGAGCAGGGTCGGCGCTTGCAGCCTGCAAGTTGGGTAAGGTGCTGGTAAAATGCCTATACACTTCACTTGACACACAGGACAATGACTGTGTCTAAACAAAAATTACCCTGAGTCCATCACATCGAAGGTTGTCACATACCGATTCCGAATCCTTGATTGTTGGATGATAACGATGAATATCGAGATGATGAAGTAGCTATTCGACGACTCACCGATAAACACCAGTACCGCAAACCCCTGGCAAACGAGTTTTATTTCACTCTGCGGAGGAACAGACCGAAGACAAACGTTGAGAATTGCTAACCACCATCGAAATTTTGGGCTGCTGCCTGAACCCACAATCACAGTCAGGAAACAGTGGAGGCGGATAGGTCATGGATACGTACACTGAAAAATAACATTCAAGAAATATCTGTGTAAGAGAGGGTGGTCAAGATAGGGGTCGCACATCATGCTAGTACACGTACGTCATTACCAGGCCTGCCACGATCAGCTGAGAGATTGTATTAGTTCGCGCGCGCGATCCTGGGTCGAATATTCGCACGTGCACGATCATTGACACCTTCGTCAAAGTTGTATTCCGTGAATGTAGCAGGTCGGTCAATCACACATGCGTACCGCCAGAGACCTATTCAATATCAGCACGGGGTTATCCATGTATTCAAAGAATCACTCACCAGGTATTTTGAATGAGTCCCAAAAGGTTGAACGCGTTTTGGATCTGAGGGGAGGTTCAGATAGAAATGGGAACTGAGTGTATCTGACCGACAAGGTAGTGATATATTAGATGGAATACTGCATAGAGCACGGGGTGAATCTCTGGTCAAATACCAGAGGGTGAAAAGTGCGCACTGAGGGCAGAATGTAAGGTGTTGAGGAGCCTGAGAATCACAGAGCATTGAGGCCTGAAACAGTGTAGGAATGGAATGCTGTCGGCCATACCAGAGAGCAGAAACCTAAACATGTACGTATTGGAAACATTGCGAATCAGGAACGGAGAGCACACAAAAAGCTTCAACCATCTCTTGTCTTTTGGATATTTGGCAAAGTAGTAGTATGTCTAAACTAATACAACAACCATTGGTCTGAGTGAGGGATGGGGTAAGACCACAGACACTTACTTGCGAGGTGGTGATCCCGTATACTCCCATGGCGAGCAGGCACCCGACGAGACCTGCACCTGAAAACGGACAAAGAACATTAAGAAAACATTAACCTCAAGGACACTTCAGAAGCTCCCACCACCGGTATCATTGAAAGTCTCGGCAAGTGCAGGAGGGAGAAAGGTCGACATAGCTCAAAGAGTCGGTATATTTTCGGAAAGGAGGGGACTGTGTCTTCGCGGGTAACATTAAGTAACCCACCGAGTGTTGCTTCATCAGATGCTCCGAAGGCAGTCGTAGCAGATCAAATGGTGATTGAGGGGCACGTTCACGGGTGGAACTATTGTTGCATGGAAGGTGCGAGTCCATCAACAGCCTGCTGGCTCAGAAGATTGATCTGCTCTCACACCACGGGAATGAGTCGCTCAGAACTTGATCATCAATGTCTATTGAGTCAAGGAGACATTTATGGTACACTGCCCATGGCAAGAACCAGGTTGACTGTCATATATTTAAATATTAAATGACGATGAAGTGATGGCTGAGAAATGCCCAGGGATTCGCTCTCGAGTGCCGCAGGTATTCTTGGATTTCGCTGTTCTGCAGACAAGGGTCCCGCCTGTCCCATGGAACCTCATAGGGATACGATGCAAACCTGTTGAATGTGAATGTATCACATTCATTCCTACCATCGCAGATATAATGCTGTGTTGGGTCGTGTGGCGGTTCAGCACAGATTATTGGTGATGTTGCGACGCACTATTTTTGATACTCCACACATTCTTGCTCCTCGCCTATCAGTCGATATGCAGAATAGGGGAGGCGCTCAATAAATCTTTGCACATGTTCGGCGTTCCCGAGTCGAGTATATTGAGTTCGAGTTCGGCTGTTCTCGACTTCCGTTATAGCATATTGTTGGAATGGAGCGAAGCAATGTTATCGACTCGCCTTGGTTTATGTGTGCGCTGGTTCTTAATTATTATTATTATTTTACATTTTGTTGCGTACAGTGCGGCTTAATTCTGAGATCACAAAATTTCCGTATTCACTAAGTTACCTGGAGTAAATTTCTTCTACTGCTTGTCTTTGCGCCAAGTACTGTCATTCCTGTTGTACTTCAGCATCGCATCTCCAGCATGTGAATGCCGTTCTCCGTAATTATAAGGCTTGTCATGAATCAGGCAAGCCGACATGAACCACGGAGTTTGTATGGCGCCATGACCTTGATTACTGTCTGGCATTTGATCCCGCACCCGCTTGAGTATACTGAGGGCCCTTTTCGACGCGGAAGCGTCAACGGACACTGGCACGATGACCGTCATCGGCGGCAATCTGTCGTTCAGCACGCTTAACCATCCAGAATCCCCTCATCTCCACCTTCCATTCTGATTCCTATTCCTGCATTGCCAATAACCTGTGTTTCTACCCGGTTCATTTCTTCACTTGCGCCCTCCAGCCTTTCTTTCCGACCGCCGATGCCGCTGCATCAGCAATTGACAAAACACCGTTTGGCAGCTTTTTCAACTTTTAAAAGGACAAAAAGGTGAAAAGGCGAAAAGGACTTTTGTCTTTTGAAAGCTAGGTCCCTTGGCTTTTACAAGGGCAAAACGTCCCAAAAAAGTCGAAAAAGGTGAGCGTAAAGTACAGGGAAAGGGGCAGAAAACGCGAGAAAATCACGAATAAATCATATATTTCAGCGCTAATGACGTACATTCATACATTAAACACTCTTCCCCCACCACCACCCCGTCCCCACAGAGCGCCATGTGCGGCAACTGGCCACGGGACATCTTGAATATGTTAGCGAATGGGGTTTTGGATTGTGCGGGGATACGCGCGGCGAGGCGCGGGTGGGAATCGGAACAGCCCGGAATGGGGCTACTATATAGTTGACAGGTGGCGGGGAAGGTTTTCTTCACCCGTTTGACGCTCGTTTATACTGGACTGTGTACTACGGCGACAAACGACATTCCTTGTGTTCGGGATTCGGTCTGGCGGCATCTGGGCTGGACGGCTAACTTTAACAGAATAGACATTCCGAACACGGTCATCTCGATGAAATCCATGTAGTTTACACCATGGCCAAGCCCTGACTTCAACCATTCCTTGGTAACAATATCCACGGACGCCGTCTCCACAGTCATGGATGACCGAGTATCCGATAGTGTGTACTTTCACACTCGAAAAAGACGATCAACGGAAATGCTTACACCAGGAATTGCAAGAATATCCCACGCAACACGCACCTTGTATTTGAAAGTGGCCTCATTTTGCTTCGATAAAATTGGGCGCCGTATCCGAGGCAAGAAAGCGAAACTCACTTTCCACCAAACCCAGGGGATCATCGAAATCCGGTGTCACCGGAGAGCTTTGGCATATTTCTTGACAATGACAATGAGCAGCATCTTCGCGCGGACTGCGACACTCGGGTCCCATTGGGAGCTTTGAAAGAAGGACACCCGGACAGCAGGATGTAAAACTAATTTAAAAGTAAGTAAGCGGCAGTAGTTCTGTGGTAGGAAGACCTTACCAGCTCCGAGCAGGGGATAATCACCGAACAAAGCCTTGAAAACATACTTGATGAATGGAAGCAGTGAGCAATGCGTGCACCAAGAGTCATTCGCGCTGAACACGGAGCTTCAATTCCTCCTGTCTAGGTACTATATGGAAGAGAAATCTTAGCGCCCCGAACCGGTCCAAGATTAGCAAATTCAGCCGCCCGGGAGTCCGAATATACAATTTCCTTTCGCAATATGAGCGCCGGCGGGCACCCCAACTTGGTATGTGAAATCCCTCACCTTAGTCCCTTGGTCAGGTAATTCAAGTACTTTTGTATAGTGTTGTTCCCTATCAGAGAAAAACAGAATCGAATCCGTCTGTCAGACCAACAGCTTATTAGCGCACAACCGGCGCCTCTAACTGCCATGACAGACTTCGGAGACCATTTTGGCTGTCGCAGAAGTGCTGGAAGTATCTAAGCCGACTTCCCGGCCTTGAACTGTATGAACAGGCGCTGGAAATGACATACAGCACGAAGACAGCGGATTCGTGTGCACGCCTCATTAGCGCCTGTTGCGACAAACGATGTCATAGATTGTTTAAATCAGAACCGTGTACGGCCTTATCTGTCTCTAATACCTTCTCTGGCATGCAGAATCTAACTTGGAATGCATCACAACCAGTGTTTATGGTCGTTGGTCTTCCCTCAGTTCGGTGAAGTATATATCCTACGTGTGATTGTTGCGGTCAGTCAATGAAACGCTGCATGGAATATCGTTCGCCTTCCGAATCTCGTGAAAAAGTTCCAGATGCAATGTATACTGATGATCCCGACATCCCCGGACCTAGACCATGCGACTGGGCGCTAGATATGACATCGAGCACGAAGGGGTGCATACATTCCAAGGGCATGAACATACGATTTCAACCAAACAACGTGCTGATTCTTCCTCAGAAACCGCCAATGGCGTCAATCTGTCCTTGCAGCTTCCCGTTGTGTATTTGATATTCAAAGTTCATTTTGGTTCACCTCCGGCGTCCCTGCACATTCTCAGTGATGGCCCTAAGGCCTTAGAAATTGACCTCCAGTATTTCTAAGGCCTTGGGGCTTAGGTTAAGGCCATAGACCTTAGGTGGTCTTAGGCCTTAATTTCCTAAAAGGGAAGGTGGTTCCCAGCTCTAGGCACATGACTATGTGCCAATTTGGCACATGTGATGCCTAAGACCTTATATGAAAAATGGGCCTCAACCTAGGGCTTAACTCAAGACCTTATTTAAGGCCTAAGGCCTTAGGTTCAAGCTAAGGCCTTAGGTCTCAGGGCCAACACTGCCCGGGCGTGCTGGATGTCTGCACCACAGAATCATGTTGGTAAGTCTTTCTTTCTGAAACCTGCGTTTTTTTGTCCTGGCCTCGTTTCTCTTGCGCTAAGTACTCCTTCCCGTTCCCATTCTTTATATCATATGCCCTTCCTCACTTGTCTACCTCCTGGGATTTTGTTAATTGTCCTTTGTGGTTCTCGCTCTTGTCGTCTTGGTCCTTCCTCCTTCCTCCCTCCCATCTCGCTTATTCTCTAATATCCCGTTCCGCATTTCAATTCCGCACCTAACTCTTTTCTTGTACTCTCGCCTTTATTTTTTCGATTACAGTCGAATCCCTCGTATGGAATTACCTCATATGGAATACACAGCCAAAAACCGTGATATGGAATTGTCCTCGACATGTTCCCGAATCCTGTTTACCGCTGTAAATTGCTGCTCCTATGGAATATGTGTCATATATAAACACCTTCGGGCTGAATTTGGCCGGTATCCCAACTTTATTCCATATGAAAGATTCGACTGTATGTCCGCTTTATTATCCTCGGGTTCTCACGCTCTCTCTTTCACTTCTATGGTTGTGCTTCGATTGTCCTTCCCCCACATTCTTAATACCTCATTCTCATTTTACCCCGTTTCGTGCCGTATGGTCTTTGTCTTGTGTATTGTCTTGCTGACATACCTCTAGACACCCACCTCCGGACCCCAAATGGACTGGGAAATGTGTTGGCAATTTTTCGTGCTCGTTGTAGCTTGGTTTCAATCAGTATAGTGTATTTTCTGGAAACTTTCCACCGTCAAGGCCAATTCCAAGTACAGCCCGTCTGCGAGTATCTGCGAGATTGGATCGTACAGCTTCGGGACCTCCAAAGTCTATTTGAATAGCATGTATGCAGCTCTACAGCCGGCAGCTTCCGAAGCTTTCGCATCGGCGAAGATGCCGTTGGGCCTTCACCTGCATTGCTAACTGCATGCACACAAATACCTCACACGGTGACCTCCTCCTCCACAACGTCCTCGCCGAAGCAGACCTCCACCCAGCGGGGATCGTCGACTGGGAGCGCGCAGCCTGGATGCCGGAGTACTGGGAGGACGGTGTCGTCGTGGGGCGCGTATTACGCGTATTTCTGGCGGTGGAAAGATCTTCGGAGGGAGGGATTCCCGAGGTATGAGGCGGAGGTGGAACTAGATAGGGAAGCACAGATCAGTCGTGGACAGTAGCGCTTCGCGTACATAAATCTAAAAGTAGATGGATAGCAGGTCTGCGACACATCTGTCCTTACGTTCACACCGAATGCAAAGAATGCTAAAGGCGAAGCCAAGGCGATTCTTATTAACGAGGAAGATATTAACTTGAGGGGGGCCAATGCGGCACGAGCGATTAAGTAAATTCTACCTAGCACAGCTCAGGGTAGAGAGACGCAACAAGCGCGGAGCAGAAAATGATTTCGCGGAGGCATTTGAGGCGACGCAAGCCAGCAGAGAACAGCATTGCCTGTCCCCGGGCAGATCTCACAGAAAGCAGAGAACCCAAAAAAAATGTATGGGCGGCGGAATTGTGAAACAAGTCGCAAAGGCTATTCGAATGGCGGAGACCCGGAACGTTTACGCGCCAACTGTGTGAACGGGCGGAACAAAGGGGGGACGGGCCCAGCGGAACGATGGGTTCGTTAATCGACATTTAACAACAGAAAGAGTACCCGGACAGCAACCAAACAGTCCTGACAGGATTTCTAGCATGTTCCTCCGTGACGAATAACGCAGGAATGCGGCTGAGAACGCAGTCGAGGGGGGGGGGGGTGGGGGGGGTTTGGGGGGGGGGGAGATTGTATAAAAGCGATGCTCCCCGATGTCCTCAAGATCCCGGGACCCGGATGCGCCAGAGAAACTATTGCTACCGCCCAACACCCTACCGGTGTCCAGGCTGCCGAGAGTCCAAGAAGAATCAACGGCCGGGAGAGGGAGGTGAGACAGAGATGATTGGAAGACATATTGAAGTGTAGGTAGCACAGGATGAATATGAAGAACGGTTACAAGGGAGAAATGGGGACGTACCGGCAGTTTGACAAGCAAGAGATCGGCGCGAGCGGTAGCGCAGGGCCCAGAGTCGGCATGAGAATTTAGAGCGCGCGGGCCCAAGGCTGAGATCAATGGTTAGATTGAAAGGGACAAAGGGCTGAGCTTACATTCTGTCAATACTAAATAGCGAGTTTTGTTGATTCGAGAACACACGCCTCCGTTCAGGAAAACCGTTTTTCATTTGCTGATGAGTGGTTTCTGGCCAAGGAAAGCAGGTGTACTGCAAAGCGGTGGAAACCGTAAGTGGAAGATACACGCACCGGTGGGGAGACAGGGAGATCCATAGCTACTTATCGCAGCACCGGAAGGACGGTATTGTAGATTGTAACGCTGGCCGGGGTGGGAGAAAATTCGGACTTGAACCGTTGAAATTGGTTGAAATTTTGAAGTTGAGATACGCGGTAACTTTCAGTTCAGTAGAGGCAAAGCTAGCGCATGCATGGTATTAGACCTGCCGCCAGTATGGATATTTTGAATTCAGCACCAAAAAAGCTTGATCTCCATAAACCTATCCAAACGACCTGGCATTCGACTCATGTCGCGTCGCGCAATAACAAGACGCGATCCCGACCTGGATGGCAAGGAGCCTTGGGAAATCGAGCGATATTAGAGGTGTTCGAGGGGATCTTGAGTAAGATGGAGGTGGGTGTACACCGTTGATAGATGTGTAAGTAGGTTTCGTAGCCATCAAACAAGTGAGGGCCAACGGAACGAACAGATAGCATACCTTCAGAATATGTGGCTCGAAATAGATTTGCAAACCGCTTGTACGGGAAAAGAAAGCCCACCTCGAATTGTGCACTGGGAGAATGGAATAGCATACCTTCAGCCGGTTAGTTGGGATTCGAGTCAGTGAAGACGAGGTTAAAAGCTTGGGGTCAAGGCGGCCGAATTGAATGTAATTGCGCAGTAAACGACAGGAGCAAAGAGAAACATACCGCTCAGCCAATGAACCAAACCAAGGTTCATTGGGAGGAACACGAGGCAGACCCTATGAAAGCTGTTGGCCAAAGCTAGATCCAAATTATCTTTCATCGGGCCTCGTTAGCTCCGGAGCTTCAAGCACCTACCTTTCAACCGACACTGACGACACCGAGTCAGAGAGCGTGGACGAGGATGGCGTGGATTTTGCTTCGATCAATCTATCCAGTGAGGAGAAGCGCGCTTTCCAGGTCAATTCATAATTCTGCATTGCCGCCAGCATCTCATCGTTTGATAGTCATTTGTGACCCAAGTTTCAGACTGGTGTGTGATGTCCCGGGGAGGGACTGGCCAGACCCCACCGTCATTCGTACCAACCCGGTTACCGGTCAAGTATACCCGACACCGTTCTTTGACCGTAAGGTATCGGATCGACAGAACCGAGACATCGTCCGCGCCGTGGCGCAGCAAGTAATGGCGGATTTAGATGTAAGTTTTCCGTTCATTTGGCTGGCGCCTCGAACGTCTATGAATGATTTTTCAGAACCCAAACAATAGGCCCGAGGCGTTGGTACGCCCTGCGGGGGAACCTGACCTGGTTTATGACCTCGCCTTCGTCATAGCGTGTGGAAACTCGTCCTTCGGAACTTTCCGTAGACAGTGGAACGAGAATAAGAAAGCAGTGGCGGGGAATCAGGGCACCGAGCTCCGCAACGACCGACGCCCCAAACGGCGCCGCCGCGTGAGTTCTCCACCGCTTTAACTTGCCTTCGATAACGCCCCAACTTGCCATAGAAATCGAAGCAGCTTGAAAAAAATCCTCAAAGCGTACGCTCGGAAGTATGGTCTGAATTGGAAATGGTTGTGCGATGTGACTCACGAGCAATACCTCTCTGACGAGGTCTCTGGCCCCGAGGACGGCTCGGGAGAGACACAGGGTGAATGGAAGAATCGAATGGCGGCTCTGCTCAACCTACCGCTCGACCCAACCAGTCTCAAATTACGTAAATTTCTCGAAACTCTCACTCCAGATTGGCGTTCAGATCTTGTACGTCTCGTGTCTTTCTCTCTTTACTTCTTTTGACGATGTTCTAGTATTCTTCCCTTATCCACGACCTCGAAAATTTCCGGTTCAATGGCATGTCAGCAGCTCAACA
Organism: Mycena olivaceomarginata; assembly: GCA_029378375.1. NCBI lineage: Eukaryota > Fungi > Basidiomycota > Agaricomycetes > Agaricales > Mycenaceae > Mycena > Mycena olivaceomarginata. The sequence goes on along the minus strand of JARKIC010000715.1, from coordinate 69,296 downwards.
GAACAACCTCAAGTATGATCGAGTGCGCACTGATCGCCGTTCCGATCGTGTTCCCACATTGGCGCCCTACAATTTCGGGATCTCGCGGGAGTGGTTCGATGAGCACCGCGACAAGACTGGGTACCGAACCATGCTCAAGGATTGGAATAATTTCCCTGAACCGGAGGGGTGTGGCCTCCCTGACTGGGCGCCGGGGGAACTAGTCGTTGTCGATGATCATGATGAGTAGATCACGTCGCACCTAATAGAACATTCACTACTATTATCTTGTACAATCTGGAAATCTCGAGTTGTTCATATTGAAGATAGATGTTATCTGCGAGCTATTCATGCTCCTACAGACAATAATAATAATCGCGCCAGCAACATTGTCCATATTTCATCCGAGAAGCTCAGTCTATCATTATTCATCATCTCCGACAGTTTGACCAAACCCAAATGCCGCAAGCGAACTTGGGAACTGTTCAAATGTAAATTCACGTCAGATTCACATTATGAAAGAAGTGTCGAAATATACCCGATCCATCGTCGTCGTAATCCACATCGGAGGTCTGGTATAGCTGAGCGTTCCTCGCTCCACTTGGCACTGGACTTCGGCCAAAGGCATTATACAGGGCGGGTAAGTGGTGTCGCCGGGTTGCGCATATTCTTTGTATAGCCAGGTCTCGACCCCCAACTCTGGACTAGTGTGAAAGTTATTTTTTCGGCTCGCGTTGACGCAGAGAAAAAGAAAACTCACAAGTCATGCCAAATGAATTCATTGTTCTCAAGTGGTGTCTCCGTTGAGGGTTTCAACCACGCGACAAAAACCAGGAGTGTCGCGTCGGAAGTGGACACACCACTTTGATTGTGTTTGAACATCTGGCGTATTTCTCCCACATACGGCAGGGACTCCTGCGGCTCGAGGCCTCCAGCAGAGGTGTTTTGGTTCAACCAGTAGATCTGGATGAGAGATGATCCAGCAGAACCTCGTTTCGAGCGCGTGGTCGGGGTAACTCGGCGGCCATCAAGCAGGGCGTAGTTGTATATCTCAAGAAATGAACCAAGGACCTCGGTGTTGGGTATCTGTTGTCTAGTACGAGGTAGGTGAACCCTTGGCTCATTCCGATTGTAGTATTGCAGAAGTCCCGTCAGGATAGAGTCATTGTCAATTCTGTGGGACCGTTCTGCGATGCTCCCGGGTAATACTCGCAGTAAGGTGCGCTCTAAACTTCGTTGGTGAATTTTACTGCATTCATTTGGTACCGTGGAATGATCTGACCGTGAGCCGCAGCATCCTGGATGGTTCCTAACGCCTCTCTATCTTCACCATTGCCAAGCAGGAGTTTAATGAACTTGTTTTCTAGCTCGAGGGAATCGGCAGCACCCGGACCAGCTGTCTCAGCAAGAACACTGTTCAACTAGGAAATGTATATATTTAGCCATTGGAGTCGGAGTGAGTTCCGCGACGTACCAGTCCATCCAATTGGGCAATGCGATGGAATTCTCTCATCATGGAGACTTCAAGAAGCCCGCCCGACCAATTTTTACTGTTGAGATTCTTGAGAACCTTGTTCAACCTCTCAGTGAGAAAAGTCCAGAAACTGTAAAGCGGGCCAAAATCTTCAACTTGATCCGGAATATGCACTGCCCAGTGGTGGTTTGGTTTCAATTCCCCGATACCGTATAACTGGGCAAACATCAGACAAACATCACTTGTAACTGAACCAAAAAGTACCTCCGAAAAATTCAAAAGATAATCCCGTAATAATCCTTTTGCCTTTTGAAGTCCGTCGCGAGTGATGGAACTACCAACAAGAATCTTCAATGCAGTGGCAAACCGGAGAAAATTTCTGGGTTCGTCCTGATGCATGCGCTGAAACGGTTTTTTTGGTGCTTTTGGTGGGTTACCCTTTTTGCCTCCCCTCTCCCAGATTTTTCTATTCTTCTCCTAGTCCACCAATTTTCCAGGATAGTCGTTCATGGCGGCTGTGTAATCTTCCTGAGCCTTGCTGCAAAAACGATCCCATACAAGTGGTATCTTAAATTCATCCATGAGCGTGTCTCTGGATTGGAAAATGGTCTTTTCGCACCGCAATCGCCCACGGGCCCGTAGCCGCAAATTTATACTCATCTGCTGTGAGGGATCCTCCTGCCGGCTCTCCAACCCGTAAAGGCAAGCGTCCGGCCCATAATGGAGATTCGAACTAAACACATTGATTTCTGATTGAACAGTTATACAAAACCGACTCACGCTTTCCAAAAGGCCATGAATGATATTCAGTTCTCGCTGTTGTGTAGGTGTGTTGGCACGTAGACAGCCATTTTGTATCCAATAGTTGTACCACTGATTTTTTGCAATCCCTTCAAATACAAAGGCAGTTGAGTTTATTGCTGTCCATGAGAATGAAACCATACCAAGAAGGAGATTATGCATAGGGTCAATGACCGTATGCCGGACAAGATCGAAATATTTGAGACGAGCAAACTCAGTCCACCTCACTCCGTGCTTGGTGAAGAATGCTGCCTTCTCTTCTTCGGTTTGGAGATCTCTGTATTCTTCAGCTAATCGTCGATGTTCCTCACCGGTGCGCGGTGGAAATTCTGGAGACATTGTCAAAATATCGAAAGAGGCGGATGATAGTCATTACCATTGCGCAACGATTTATCTGTAAAGAAGTCTGCTTGTGAAACTTTGCATTTGGGGCAAGGGAAGGCATTGTGATTTTTATCCGCGAAGCCACCCAGCTTACACATCGCCGGGTGGTCGGCGATGATTGCGACTAATGCGACTCGCACCCTGATACCTGTTCACCAAGTTAGCAAAAGAGACCGGACTTCAACATTTGAAATACCATTTGGATGCCCTGGGACCTCTATCAATATTCCCTCGTCGTACAGCATGACAAGATCATCCACAATAATCCTGAGGTAATTCTGTAACTGATCGGCGGTTTGCTCCTTCGGTCCAGGAGGCATTCCAGGCAGTATGAGATTATCGGTACGGTATCTGAAAAGAATCAGAGCCAAATCTCAGGCGAGGATCTTGTTTACCGTAGCGAGGTTGCCAGATTTTGTATGCAGAAGGACATCACTCCGGAGGAATGACTGGGGCCGAAGCTGCTTTTGCTTCGACCAAACCTAAGCAAAAGTCGGTTAATTACTTCGCCGATAGTGTAGTTGGACTTACCAATCAAAACCGAAACTAACACCAAGTCGAATTTCTTCTTCGGAACCTGGACCATAGAAAAAAAGGAGTTCCATCTGGCGCCTTCGTTGTTCTCCAGACATCTCCATCCTGGATACTTTTGAACTCGCTATGGTCGGCTGGAGGACGATTCTTCCAGGAGTTGACAGCTGAAACCATGCCTGGACGCTTGAAAAAAGCGCGCAAGCCGGAAGACAGGAGCTGAATTGGAGCAACGACGACAGGTTTCCGTTTTGTGCTGCCTACAGGCTGTCCCGAATCCTCGGAATCGGAGATGATCTTATTCCAAGGATCCGAATCGGAATCTTCCCGCGTGATTCCCCCAAATATCTCCTCCTCGCAGTCAGGACAAAATGTTTGTGGCCCGACATTTGGTGCGAAGACGCGGTGGCATTTGAAACAGACCGGATGCACAACAAAATCATCCTTGATGCAACGGTTGCAGCAGATGTGATTAAATTTTGCCACGAAATTGTACATCATGAAAATTAATTTTCTATACAAATTGCTATGAACTTCTCAGCTACCCAAACGGGGTCCCAAGATTAATCTTAGACTTGGAAGATTAAATCTGTTGAAACTGAATCATAAAAAATGGCTGCACCCAGATTTGAACACACAACATTATGAGAATGTTTACAGAAAAGGTATGGTATAACCACTACACCAAGGAACATATTCTAAAACACCATCGCATCTTGTACATATCAAGCACCCTGGAAGGGAAAAAGGGAACAATCTTCAAGTCCGTTTCATGTTGTACATGTTGTAGAGAGTATGTGTGATTGCACTACTGTACTATTTTGACCAAGTTTTCAGGTGACACATGATGCAGCCCACTGAACTGAACCACTGGTCACAAAGCCATTGAGATTTTATGGCTGAAATAGGCTCAAAAATGCAAAATTCAGCAACTCTAGATTGAATTTTTTGCAAAGATTAAATCCTCCTTGCTTTGTGTTGAGTATGGGCCTTATAGTCTAGTGGCAATACCTTGTGCTTTTCCATAAGCACTATCATACTGTTCCTTGTTCAAATCCGGTTGTGGGCACTTTTTATCATTCAGTTTCATCAGATTTAATCTTATAAGTCTAAGATTAAGTCTAAGATTAATCTTGAGACCCTGTTTGGGTAGCTGGGACGTTCATAGCAATTTGTGTAGAAAATTAATTTTCATGATGTACAATTTCGTGGCAAAATTTAATCACCTCTACTGATATCACTGCTTGATGTCCAGCTTCGCAAAGACCGTTTTGAGAGTACGAGGCATCCCAACAGTGCCAACCAGATTCCCAGCAACAGATGAGAAGATGAATGCAAGACATACGAGAATCAACGCGCACGCGCGGAATGTGACATGATGTTTGGTGTGGAGAAAAGCAGCCATGTAGATAATGCACCGGATGAACCAGTTGGGATGAAGGCTGTCCCGTGCGGTCGGCTGAGTCAATGTCTGGAGTGCAACACTGCCAGACTGTGCTGATCGAGTTTCTGGCTCTCCCGGAGCATAATTTCGAGCCGATGGCCTACAGAAAATTAATATCCCCGTATGCTCTACAAATTGACAGCATACGCTGAAGATGGTTCATTTGATTCCTCCGAGAATGGTAGATGGGCTACAGTCCTAGTTCTATCCACCAATGTTCAGTACAATTTCAAGTCAGTCGATATGAGTTCTTTACTGCTGGGCATGGTGGTATGATCCACCACGAGTTGCACGTCCGCGATTCGCAAGTGGCGGTTGAGTTGAATGCTCAGCCGATGTTGCCCCAGGAGCAAGCGAGGGAGCTGCACTCCCAGACCGGGCACCGCCTCGCCGTGCACCTAGGCTCTGATAAACGTCTTCGCCGTCATCGACTGGACCGGTATCGGCTCTTCTAGATCGGGAACCACCCCGTCGTGCCCGCAGGTCCCGACTGGGATCCTCTCGCCCGCCGTCGTCGCGCCTGTGCGTCATGGAAGTGAAGTGAGGTGCGAGATAAAGATTGTTCGGAACGGTGAGCATTATATAGCTTCGTAGAATATTTTGATAGGTAAATCCCACCCGAAGGAGGCGACCACATGCTGCATCCTTTTCATGTAACAACTTCTCAACGATGGATTGATGAGGAGAAGAAACAGAATCAAGATATGGGGCTGTAGTGCTCAAAGATGGATGGCTAGCGTGACATCGTGCGTGCCGTCCACCAATGTTGGAAATTGGTTCATACCTCGGATGACTTCGAAGCACATTTCAACTCGAAACATCTGTCAAGTCAACTCGAATTATCAACCACCCTACCGACAGTCAGATATTCTGTTCGTCACTGACCACAGGACAGTTCGACTGGTTAATAGAATTAGATGTGGTGGGTAAGGTTGGTATGATAACGTGTGCGCTCAGTGGATCGCTTTAACCTCGGAACAGAAGTCGACTTCGCAGATCTGTCAGACCCTATACAGAGTGAGATGTCATTGCAGAAAAATTGATCCATGCAGGCCGGACTGGTCGCGCAGAGGTGATGTCGTCGTGCCTCGAGAATAACTACAGTATGGATACCGCATCATTGAGTATGCGAGGGGATGTCAATGAGATATCATTACCCTCATGCCGGTCAGCCCAGCACAGATTCAGCATCGATGAGAGAACATCTAGCGACACTCGGGCGCCGGCAGATTGGCGGGTATCCCGAGCGATGAATAACATCAAAGCAAGAATTCAGGTTCTGCCGAGTACATAGTACTCCGCCTCGCGATCTGAGAATTCACTCCACCGTGTGGCCACTCTAACGCCACAAGAACATGCTCCGGAGGCACACTAAGTGAGGATCAATCTGGCATCCAGCGTTATGCATCTGCGGTCAGGTTGGCCGGATGTCGTCCATAGGCGCTGCTACAAGCTAGTTCATCCGAGAGAGAAGTAAGGGGATCGGAGGGGACAGAGGTCTAGTTCCAGCAAAGATGTAGAGGGCTCAGCGTGCGCGCTACGCTCGTCGGCCAAAGCAACGTGTAGGGAAGAAGCAGGGACGTCCGTCTGATGGCCGCCAACAACTATAAACATCAAACACAGCTTACACTTGCTCAAACACTCATATCGATATTTATCGATGCAGTATTCTACGCCCCGGCTACGGATCGAGAAGTGAGTCCAACGTCCGCAGATGTCCACAGATGTCTGCATGGGGTCGGCACATGGTGCCGACGACCAAGTCTGCAGACGTCTGCGGATCGGGGTCGTACATGACCCGTGCAGACGGCCCCCCGGAACGCAGTGGCTGTGTGTGCGGGGTGTCCGAAACGGCGGCGCCCGGATCTGGGCGGTGCTGGAGATGAGAGGCAAGCGTGCGAGGATAGCGAAGATCTGATTTCAGGGTAGACTCCCTTGTGTCCTTTGTCCTGCCTCTTTACTTTTATGATTCTCGTTCTGTTTTCCCCATCCGATAACTCCAGACTTTCTCATCTATGGACGAGTTTGATATACAGAGATTCTCTACACGTATGATCTGTATTGTATACGAATGGAACGTTTCGAATTGGTGGAAGAATCCATGCCTAACAGGTTTCTTTTTCTCTTCATTTGTTAGCACGCCGCACTAGAGCTATGTGGTGGCGATAAGAGAAATTCTTGAAAGACGTAGCAGTGCCGGCATCACGATTTTATCTCTCTTGCTTCCGACCAGCCGTCCGCCCTAATATGGGAGCATATCTTTCCAAAGGTTACTCCTTCGAGGTCTGACTTCCCTCCCGTCTTGAACCCTCGGCGCGGCGATTTCTTCACCAAGATTGTTTGCCAATGGCGAGACATGGACTTTCCCCCTTGTTCTGAAGTTCTCGCCTTTTGCTTAGTGGTGGCAAAGTTCGGTTCGGTTCAGGTTCGGGGACCTTTTCTTCGAACGCCGAACATGAACCTCGCGTTCGGTTCAGGAAATTTCTGAACCTTGAACCTGAACCCGCGTTCAGGTTCAGTTCAGGTTCGAACGCGTTCGAACCTAGAAACTTTCTGTCCATAATGGTCAGCATTTTTTGGAGTGAAAAATGTTCTGATAATGCTCTTGGGGGTCCCTACGCTGCTTATTTGCCTATCAGATTGCCTTCTAAGCCTATAATTAACGCAATGAACAATGTTTTGGTGAGGCATTGTAATGACGTGCCCGGGACCTCATAGCCAAAATCCCCCTCGATGTCTGGCATTGTGGTCAATTGGGAGCTGAAAACATGTCCATTGACACTGTTGAAAAGTAAGCCATGTTTTTCACGACAAAAGGCTCAGATATACTGCAGATAATTGCCAGAAATCCTCAAAATTGAAGCTGCCGGTTCGGATTCAGGTTCAAGGTTCGAACGTGACTACCTCTCTCCGAACGCCGAGCCGAACTTTGCGTTCAGGTTCAGCAATTCTCTGAACCTTGAGCCTGAACCTGGCGTTCGGTTCAGTTCGGTTCAGGTTCGAACCATTCTTTGAACCAAACTTTGCCACCACTACTTTTGCTTCTCCCTTTTTCCGGATTCCGGGTTGATCTTCTGTGCCATTTGCACCGTACATACCGCTCTAGCATGCACAACAGTAACCTCGTTCTCCTCCGGCCATCCAGCAAACGTTCTATTCACACACGTTGTTCCCAAATTATCTGTCTCCCGTCTGCTGGTCAGGTCGTGCGCTCGTCCACCTCCTAAAACTGCAGGCTCTGGTACCTTCAGGCACTCGGGATTGTGGCGAATAAATCGTTTCAGAACTCACGCCACCGTTTCATACCCAAACTCTCAGCGGCTAGTGTTGTTAGCAAGGGCTTCGAACTTTTACCCATGTCATCATGAATCCTGCAGGTGAGATTATTTGGTTTCATTCTGGCTCCGCCCGAAATGAGGCATCTCTGGTAGGAAATATTGATTCTGCAGCTGAACCCCATGTCTCTTCAAACTGCGACACAGGATAATCTCGTTTTCCATCTCGCAGTCCAGATACTTTGAACTCATCCGTCGTTCGAAAACTTTTCTGACATTGCGAATGCGACCTCACTTGATGCATCCTGCGCGCCCGATTTCCAATGCTGCGATTATGGTCCTGTTTACTTGGTGATTACCTCTTTCTGTCGGCGATATCCCGGGGGTCTGTTGCGCTGCGTCAAGTCAGTGCTTCATTGGGTTTTTTCAAGTCCTACATGTTCACCGATCGCTCAGATCCAGTGACAGCAACAACCTTATTGCTTTCATGGATTGCCGCATTCCTATTTCTCTCTCGCGATTCCATTGTTTCCCGCGACCAGGTATTTAAACCTGATCGATGCATTCCCACTCACGTTCGCGGATGCCGTGCATCCATCACACTTCTCTTCTGAAAATACCTCGAAAGCTGTGAGGGCTGTTGCAAGGCAGTGTCCACGCGAGACGCAAGGCGAGGAGGATGAACCTCTTGTGCAATACAAGAAGCTTCGTCTTGTCAAGGACGATGCATTGCGGGTGTTCAAGCAATACAATCATTGGTCCTATGTATTGGTTTTGTTTCTGTTTCTATATCCTGATACTTATGGCCATCCGTTAGGTTGTCAAAGAGAAAGGTGGGAGACCATGGTTGGTACCTGTACGTTGCTTGATCTTTGTGAACTTCCAGACTTACGCGCTTGATGGTTTTTCCGACTCTTGGATGATTGGAAAAGGCCCTGCGGCGGCGGGTCCTTCACACAAAGTGGAGACATAGATTCTTGCCAGCAGAATTGCTCACTGTGCACACAATCCAGGAAATCTGGGTCCCCGCCATGCAATACAGAAATTTATCAGACTCAGAAATGGATTAGCCGCGAAAATGAATCCTCACGCCCAATTGTGCTCCGCCTTAGCGGACCCAGCTTCCAGTGGATATCGATAGATTTGGTCTGTGAATCTTGCGCAACGGATCTGGCGCAATGATGCGACTCGAGGGAACGTCTATGCCAACATGGAAGGTAAATGAATGGATCAGTCGAGAAGGACAGATGAAATCGCGGGCTCGACTTCGTTTCAATTTGGAAGTGCATGTACGTTCATGAAGAATACGCCAACCAGAATACCGAGGCAGCTGAAGGCGAAGCATGCTTGCAAGATACCGAAACAATTGAATGGAAAGCCAGGAAAGGAGACGGTTATGGGCCAAGGAATGGCCACTTTTACTTGTAACCAGCGATGACTTCCAGCTTTCGGGACGTTTGTCGGAGATATTGATACTTTTTAGGACCGGATATTTGAATAGTCTCTTATAAACAGACACTACAACAATTTAACTCGTACCTCGTTATGTTGTAGTCTGTCAGCTCCCATTGATCCCTGCTTGGAGGGCGGGGTTGTTACATAATCCCAAATTTTTCGGGTCTCAAATTGCATTTCACGACGCGTTTTTTGCGGATTTAGAAGCACTATGATGTTCAGTGACTCGACTTGGTTAACTCTTCCAGCCAGGTCTCGGCGAGAAGAGTAACGACGCACAATGCCGAATTTTGATGGGCCGGCTGCTTAAAGAGCCGACTTGCCATTCCAGCTTCAAAATAGGTCAGATAAAATAATTCTACCACGCAGATGTCATTGAAATGCCATTTGGCACGATTTTGTCTCCAAGACTTAGGTGATAGAAGCCACTGAAGGTGTTAAATAGGTAGGGCAAATTTCAAACTCCGAAGATTCCCGCTACCTTTAGGTAAGGGTTTTAGGGCGCCCTATTTTCACTGCTCGCAGTAAATCACATTTTCATCAGCACTTTTCGCGTAAGCTCCTAATTTTGGTCATTTCTGCTGCCTAAATCGGTCCTTCGGCTTCCCAGCCTCGGCCAATCATTTCCGACGTGTCGTTGACGTGGCGTCGCCCTCTCTCTCTCTACTCCCATGGCCCCTTCTGCTACTTTCTGCAATCTTCCCCTCTCAACCACCTTTAGCCCGGATCTAGAAAAATCTGTCTTGTCCTTGGACTGGGTTCTGGCTTCCGGCATCAAATCTTCTGGTTCTGTAGCCTCTGGTGTTTTGTCGCTCCCTTGTGAAGGATCCACCTGTGTTATCGATGTGCACCTCGCTATTAAGGACTCGCTCCCCTTTGATGTTGTGCTGGGTCGTGACTGGCACCTCCTGTGCCGTGATTCCCTTCCAAATGCGCGCTTTCTGTTATCTTCGGGCATTCTTGATTTCGCGCCAAAAGGTGTTCTCACTGTCTCGACTTTTTTTTTTCTTTTTTTAAAATGTTCTTGAGTAGTACCCCCTCCTGTCCATACACCGGAGCCCTGTCCAATGGACATTGATTCCGATATCAATCCTGACCCCCCGCATGGTATGTGCCATACTGCCATGTTTCGTGCTATCTCTGACTTGCCTATCAGCCTCCGTTGGTCCCTATGCCTGCCCGGAGCCTTCGGGCTCCTCTTCTTCTATTGCTTTAAACTCTTATATGCCAAAACCTCCTGCCACATCTTGCAATATCCTTCGGGATATCTTTACCACGCGTCATTGCACCCATGCCCGTATCTCTGTGTTCCATTCTGATTTAGAAACAATACAACGTGCACTTGCATTACATACTTTGCCTCACCATAATATGAATCTAGTTCAATGCCGGCAGGCTCTCATTCATCACCTTGTCACCGGTGCTTGTGCAGACCATCGTGCAGATGTTGACTCGACTTCACGGCTTGACCGCTCAACTTGTTCTGCTATAGCCAAGGATTTCGACTCTGCTGCATCTATGTCCACGGCTGTTCTCAATATTATCCTTACCGCTGACCACAGAAAAATATCCATGGAGCATCTGTGTAATGTGGCTGCATCCTTGAATATTTCTATGCCCAGGTCACGCAATCTTCGTTTCAAACTCAAAGCCGCAATTCGCAAGCATTTGCTCACAGTCCAGTCCGCTCCTATTGAGAGCCGTTCCTCAGCTTCTGTTGCCGACTTCTTCGACTCGTTTGAAGCACATCGCAAGCCAGTTCTTCTATCTATTGCTGCTCTACACCGCATTGAACTCCCGGAGAAACCGACCAATGATCAGATCCGTTCCGCGGTAACAAAACATATACTTTCTGGCGTTTGCTCTCAGTTTTCTGACTCTCATCCATCCTCTTCCCTTCCCCATGGTCTTTCGGTGCCCGATTGTGCTGACGTCTGTAACGAATGGCGTATTAATAATATTGATCCCGACCTTCAGGTCCATATTCTTACTGTGATCCACGGGAGTAAGACTTCTCCCAATGCAATGCGCCGCATTCTTGCTACCTTGGACATACATCACGAGCCTTCGGATCCTGTTCGGGTTCTACGTGAAAAACTCTGCACACATATCCTGATCTTACGAAAAGGCAAACGTGTCGAACGCGAGCAACAGGAAAAGTACGAAAAAATTACTCGCTTCAATGAAGAGCTCAAAAAAATCCACGCAACTTGGCCACAACTTGTTCCTCAGCCATTGAAAGACAAGATTATCAAGTTGTTTCGCGAAAGAACTTCTTCCGAGGCTCTCACAACTTTTACCTGCGCTTCATGCGCTGAAGCAGTTCCTCTGGTATCTCAGTGTGAGCTGGAGTTGGACATGTTTAACTCCAAACTTCTCAGACGACCGGACGTAAGAGTTGATGAGAACTTGGTTCTTGATTGTTACAAGTGGCTTCATCCTGCATGCATCCCCCCTCCAATGCCGCTTGACAGTGACGGTCCACTTGAAGATCTTCTTCTTGACCCTGATGGTGTTGCAATTCCGTCCAATGGCGGCTCACCGATTCTTTCTCTGTGCTCGGTATGTCATTCATCACTCAAAAACAACAAACTCCCTCCTTTATCCCTTGCAAATAAATTATTTCTTGGACCTGTTCCAGAAGAACTCAAAAATCTCACGGTTATCGAGGAAGCAATGATTGCTCGCTGCCGCTCCAAGTGTTGGATTATTCAACTCCGAGAGGAAAATCAGGACCTCGTTTTGGCAACCACTCAACGCGGCATCAAAGGGCATATTATTATTTACCCACAACAGCCCTCGAAGATTGCAGACATTTTACCTCCCTCTGTTGAAGAGATCACCTCACCTGTTTGTGTTCTATTTGTTGGCGCGTCTCCTCCAACACCCGAATGGCTACGCAATCATGCCAAACCATTAGCTGTGAATGCTGGTCGTGTTCGTGTTGCTCTTCAATGGCTTAAGACCCATAATCATCTGTATAGGGATATCAAGATTAACGAAGAATGTCTCCATGAACTTGAACAAAACCCTGTCCTCCCATTTTCAGTTGAACATATCTTGCCATCAGCGGCCAATGAAGCTGCAACCGCTCGTTACGACTCTACACCTGCACCAACTGGCGACTCTCCCAGCCCCTCAGAGGAAATTTCGTTTCAGAATGTTGTTATCACTGATGTTGAGGGTCATGCATCTTCAAATGAGTTGCGAGCTGCCGCTTTTCGCCATGTCAATAAGAAAGGTGCAGGTTATATTCAAGTTCCACATGACCGTGACGCAGAAAATGAATTCCGGAAAGACAGTTTACTTTTCCCCATGATTTATCCGACTCTTTTCCCTTATGGTATCGGGGGCCCGGAGGACGTGCGACGCCCAGTACCAGTTTCGTTGAAACGGCACGTCAAGCATTTATTCAATTTGGCGGATCCCCGATTTCAAGAGCATCCATCCTTTCTGTTCACCGCATTTAATATAATGCAGCGCCGTGAACTCCTTTTGCATACCTCTTTCAAAGTGAAAAGGGCGAATTTCGCTTCCGTTGCGTCCCAGTTTGCTTCTATATCACCCGAGGTGGTTCAACGAGTGTCTGAACGTGTGGCAAACGGCAGTTCTGTTGCTCCGCAAGATGCTGAGGAACGCAAAGTTCTCAATTTATTGAAGCAGGTGAATGCCGTTGCTTCCTCCGTCCCGGGTTCTTCAGCTGCCCGAGTTGCAATGCGAAACGAAATCCGTGGCCTCATGATCGACAAAGGTCTTCCCAGTTTTTACATCACAATCAATCCCGCAGACATATACAATCCCATCGTCAAATTTTTGGCTGGTTCTGAGATCGATGTTGATGATCTATTACACTCCGATGTACCTAATTACTGGGACTAATCTGTACTTGTAGCCAAAAATCCAGTTATCGCCGCCCGATTTTTTAATCTGTACATGAAGGCATTTATATCTGCGCTCCTTGGATATGATCCGAAGCAAGAAAATCTCGAGGGAGGAATTCTCGGTGTTGTCAAGGCCTACTATGGCTGTGTGGAGGCTCAGGGACGCGGTACACTTCATTGCCATATGCTCGTTTGGGTCGAGGGTGGTCTTAATCCCAATGAGATCAAAAAACGTGCCTTGAGTAGTGCGGAAGCTGATGTTGAATTTTCAAAACGTCTGTTGGCCTTTCTGGATGACACGATTTCGAACGCCATACCACCAGATCCCGACTCGAAACTTGATGTCCCATCCAGTCGGCACCATCCGTGCTCGGTACGCGGTGTACCCATTGATGATAGCCCAGACAACGAAATGAAGCGCCAAAAGGACATGCACCATCTTACCTCCAAATGCCAACAGCATGAGCACTCGAAGACCTGTTTCAAGTACTGGCGCGGCCCTCCTGAACCAAAGACCTGTCGTTTTGATCTCCATGAAGACAACTTCAAGCCTACAAGCTCGTTTGATCCTGAAACCGGTGAACTCTGCTTACGCTGCCTTGATGGCCTGGTGAACAATTTCAATGCGACAGTTCTTGAGGCCGTGCGCTGCAACATGGACATAAAATTCATTGGATCTGGGGCCTCGGCTAAAGGCATTCTTTACTATATTACAGATTATATCACGAAATCTCAACTTAAGACTCATGTTGCGTTTGCGATGTTGGAGCTCGCGGTCAAAAAGCTCGGTAACTTCAATCCTCTCGAAGATGATTTGAATATCCGTGCTAAGAAAATGCTCCAGAAGTGTGCCTATGCAATGATTTCTCAACAGGAGTTGTCCGCACAGCAAGTTGCGTCGTATCTGCTGGATTTTGAAGACCATTTTACAAGCCATACATACCGTAATTCTTACTGGACCTCTTTCGAAAGCCTGGTTAACAAGGAACTACCTAGTCCTGAGTGTTACCCTTCGAAACATGCCGGCTCTTCAGAGGCGCCGAACGAGGAATCTGAAAATCAGCGAGAAAGTAATGAGAATAATGACAGTGATGAAACACACGAAGACGACAATGACTCTGATGACGAAGCGGATGACTTGATGTTTTTGAATGACCTTACAGAGCCGCAAGACCCAAACGATACCGTGGATGATCAGGAAGTACGCGTGCAAATCGACGGGACCGGGAATCTGGTGACAACTGGTAGTCAGCTCTCAGATTATCAATTTCGTGGCAATGATTTGGGCAACATATCAGTATGGGAATTCCTCTCCCGAGTTGACAAAGTGAGAAAGTCTGCGGACCGACGCCCGCATAAGGTTCACAGTGCACATGATATTGATATGTCGATATTTTTCGAAGATGATGCCGTGGAAGCCGAAGAAGGCTTCACAAATCCCGATGGAGATTCCCCTCTCAATGATGAAAGTCGAAAACGGCCACGTGTTGCTTTGCTGAAGGGACATGACGAGGAAAAGACTCACATTCTCCGTGTTCGCGCATCAGATGATACATTTGTACCTGTTCCTATCGGACCGGGCATTCCACGGCGGGACAAGAAAGACGTCTGGCCACGGTATTGCCGGTTAATGTTGATTTTCTTCAAACCTTGGCGGCATGCCCCTGACCTGCGAGGAAATCATCCATCTTGGGAGAGTGCATTCACGGAATTTGTGCAGACTTGTGATCCTAAACTGGTGTCTAAAATGGAGAACATGCAGATACTGCATGAATGCCGCGATAGTCGTGATGACCACTTTGCAGAACGCCGCAATAAATTCCGCCGCGCGATAGTTGGGGGCCGACGTCAAGGGCGCCAAGTTGCCGATGATTTTGTGGGGGAAGATGTTACGGAAGACATGATTCTTACGCACTTGGAGGAGATCTCCACACGTTTTTCACCGAAGAAAGCAGCTGCTAATGAAGCTATATTGGAATGTGTCAAATATGCAGACGAGGCTGGTCTTTATCACAGACCATTTTGTCCCAGTGAGCCCGACGACACTACGAGACCAACTCAAGTTGATCAGGGACATCTGCTAAGCAATGATACGTACCCGGAAGATCTCTGGGAAAAGGCATACGAGGATCGGAGAGATCTTTACAAGCGAACCGCGTCAGGTACAAGTCAACAACTAGAAAATTCAGCAAACTCACAACGCGAATCGTCTCATGCCGGAACATCGCGCTTGGTTACGGATGGATCAGCCTTTCGGAATGCTCTTCTTGGGGATGAATCCCCGGAAATTAGACAAGACATTTAGCCTGTCGAGCGGACAATGAATGTAGACATTGAAGCTCACATTCTGAAATGGACTCTGAACACCGAACAAGCTCGTGCATTCCGTATCATTGCCGGACACAGTCTGCAGGACAAGCCCAATGAACTTCGGATGCTTCTCTCCGGACCGGGAGGGACAGGCAAATCTCGTGTTATTCACGCGCTACAGGACTTCTTCCAGCTGAGAGGACAACCGCGCCGGCTTCGTTTGGCAGCCTTTACTGGGGTTGCCGCTCGGAATATTAACGGAATGACCCTACATTCTGCACTTTGTATCAATCAACGGTCTAAAAAGTCGGCTGAGACAAAGACACGCCGTGATCTTGTCGCAATGTGGGAAGGGGTGGATTACCTCTTTATCGATGAAATCTCCATGGTTGGGTGCAGCCTGTTATTGCAGATCAGCAAAGCTCTTGTCGAGGCAAAAGGCAATACGGATCTGTTTGGCGGTGTGAATATGATTTTTGCCGGGGATTTTGCACAACTTCCACCAGTGGGAGAGTCGAAGCTTTTTTCATATATTGACACTGCCAAGGAAAGTGCTTCAGGCAAGAAAGGCCAAGAAAATATTTTAGGAAAACTTCTGTGGCTGTCAGTCAGGACTGTTGTTACCTTGAGTCGTGTCGAGCGCGTGAAACGGAAACAAAATGAAACTACGGGTGAGCCTGAATTTGATCCGAAGGCTGAAAAGTTCGTTGAATTGCTTGGGCGGTTACGAGAAGGACGATGCACCGATGATGACTATGAGATGTTGAGTTCACGGGTTCTATCCCGGGTCCGTCCAGATTGGCAAGAGCCACATCTACGTAATGTGCCTGTAATAGTTTCACAGAACGAGTTGAAGGATGTCTTAAACGAGAGAGCCGCGCGCGCCTACGCGGCAAGATCCGGAAATGATTTGCACTGGTATTATGCCCGAGATGCCCGAAGCAATGGTCAATTAGTCAGTGACTCGAGTCTTCGGGAACACCTTCTATACAAAATGCACTCCGGGGAGACAAACTATCGCCTTGGACGCCTGCCACTTGCAGTGGGAATGCCCGTAATGATTACACAGAATTTCGATGTGCAGAATGGAATTGTTAATGGTACGACAGGTGTCGTGAAAACAGATAAGGTATACTAGCAATGAGTCCGGCGAAAGATATGCCGTGTCTTGCATCGTCTACGTACCTGACATGACCGGGCCCCCGCTACCGAATCTCCCGCCAAAACACGCGGTGGTATTGGCCGAAACAGTGGACATGACTTTCAAACACCCGGATTCCCACAAGAAATGTGTGATAAAGCGGACTCAGATTCCGTTGGTACCGGCGTTTGCGATGACGGCCCATAAGGCGCAAGGAAAAACGTTGAAGGCGATTATCGTGGATCTGGAAAGCACACGCTGAACTGAATCACCGTATGTAATGGTTTCCCGCGCCACCTCTCTTGATGCTGTCTTCATCCTTCGGCCATTCCGCAAGAAAGTCGTTCAATGCCATCCCAGCCAACATCAGCAAAAATCCCAGCGCATATGTAGGCCTATGTAGTAACTATAGCCGGCGTAGCGCTGTCGACAACCCCCCGTTATGTAGTGCGATATAGCTGCCCGCCAAGCCTATATATCACTACATCACTCAATATAGTTACCGGCTAAGTCGACATAGCGTCATATTTCCGTAGCTCTGTAGGCTACATTGCACAATGTAGGACTACAGCCAGCACATGTAACTCATAGTTCGGGCTCCAACTGGTAGAAAGAAAAAGAAACGGTATTATTTCGCTACCACCAGGTGCCATATTAAATTACTGTGGCTACTCAAGATCGTGCTCCCCATCCTCGCCCTCGGTCTCGGTTTCTTCGTCCTCCTCCCACTCCTTGAGGGCTGCGTCTAAAACCTCTTTGGAGAAAACGGAGGTGGGAGCGACGGTGATGGGCTGTGCACCAGCGTGGAAACTAGATTAAACAGGTCAGAGTAATGCGCGCATGGGATTAGAAACACATACCGTCCAATGTTGTGCATGCGTGTCAGGATTTTGTCAAGCAGACCATATTTGGCGGTGTGCGTTTTGTAGTCTTGCAACGACTTGAGGTGGGTTTCATACACGCTGCGATACTCGTTCGCTGTAAAAGGCACGTCGGTCCGGATACCGGTGAGCCATTCGTCGATGGTGTTCTCGGTCTGATAGAAATCAGCGCCGAATGAGGAATATGAAAAGAAATACGTACAGCAGTTAAAGTTGCAGCCAGTCCCTGGTAAGGAAAGGGACTGAAATACTCCGGGTGGCTGGGACCTTCGTCACGACGGTTTGCAAACCACATGGCGTTTGCGCCACGCTGGAGGATCGGGGCCTTGTACAGGCCTTTCTTTTCCTTGATATACTACAGAGAGTAAGTGCCAGGTATGAATGCTTCGGAACACATACCTTGAATGCAAATGATGCGCCTTCCTTGAGGTCCTCAGCGAGCTTGCGATTGAAAGCGATAGTCTTCCTGTTGTTACCAGTCTTGAACCCGTAGAGGAGCTCCGTCATTGGCCTGAGCTTAGTCTTGAGCTCGCCGCGCATATGAGGGCCCCGATTGGTAATCTAGCCGATAAGGATGAGGAAAGGAGCGAGTAAGAGGTGAGAGGGCACGCACCAACTTCGCAACATATGGAGTTAGCGGGAGCCGTTCATTGAACTCCTCGCATGCATCATCCCACGCGCGCTTGGCGAACTCTCCTTCCCCAACGCTCACCGGGAACATGTAGTCCGCTGTGAGGTAACACCGATAGAGCTTGATGGCCAACATGGTGCACTCTTTGGTGTGGTCGTCCAGGTCCTTGGCGCGAGGACGACCACTAGATGTCGCCATCCTCGGTGATTGCAGCTCGCGCAGGTCTTCTGAGTCGATGGAGGTAGATCGGCGGCGCTTGTCTCCCGTATCAGGGGAGCGCGAGCGCGAAGGAGAGCGGCGGGTGGAGCGGGACTGGTGAGCAGCAACAACATGGACAGTGACTCGGTCAGGGACGACCCCTCCATTGATATTGCGGATCTACATGACCGAGTCAGAATGTCCCAAAAAGGAAATCAAAAAAAGTGGAGCGGTAACGCACTGGAGCCCGAGCAACAGGAACTTCACGGCGGGGGCTGCGACCGCGGAAGGTGTGCTGCTGTTCCTCTTGGCTGGAGGGAAGAGCCTCGCGATTGCTGTGGTGATTGTCGCGGTGGTCGATGGGACCTTGTGCACGCCAATCGAGGCTCGGAAACTTGGGAGCAAGAGGGATACGGTTGTCGCGCTGGACAAGATTTTTTTTGGTGGCAGTAGGACGGGTGCCGGTGATGGTGTGCGAGGTAAACTGTATGTTGTTATGCATGGAATGAAGGAGAATATCTGAGTGACATACAGTCGCATCTTCTCTCGGTCGAAGAGGCTCCTCAGCTCTACCGGCTGCCCGGTCTGCGGCCTTCGCAGCCTTCACAGCCTTCGCCTGCTTGCGAGCGTCTGCTTGCTTTTGCTCATCAACTGGAATTTCGTCGTTAGTATTGAAGTCAAGGAAGAGTCGTACTGTGAAAGACTTACTACGCTGGGCCTGCTTTTCACTGACGCGGCGGATACGGCCACGGACAGGACTATCTTCGTCATCGTCCTCGTTATCGTCATCATCACTGTTCTCGTGATCATTGCCGTAGTGGCCCTCTGTGCGTAAACACTAAGCATCGAGCCGCAGACATTGCGCAGACATTGAAATAAGATCAATCACACCTTCGTTGTCATCTTCTTCATTTAGTTCCTGGGCCGTCTCGGTAGTGTCTGTAAGAAGAGTCAGCGAGATCAGAGAACAGGTGTAAAGAGGTGGGTCAAAACTCACGGGTAATGTTATGCTTTCGACGAAGCTCAGCTTCGAGCCCTGTGTATATCGATGGTCAGTGTTCATCGGATGAGCGGACATTGCCGAGGTGCATACCTTGGCTCCTTATATTCTCTTTGTCGGTGGTGCGGCCGGATGAGGTGCGTGGGCGGGTCGAGGACCCGGAACCAGAGGTGGCTTGACGAAGGGTGGATTGGGCTGCCATTGGTATGTGTATAGTCAGTTTGGGTGGGACAGAGAGTAAAGTGCGGATGAGTGGAGCAGACCTGATATTGGCCGCCTCTTTAAATAGTCCCAGGGGTGACCAAACAACGTGTCTGTATGGTCTTGGTTAGAGGCAAGAGAGACGCGTTGTTTATAAACAAACGAGGAGGGCGGGAAAGAGGTGGTAGTGGTTAGAGACGAAGATTTGCGGTGTTAGTAAACAAACCTGCACGTCACGGGAAGGGGCGGCCCCGAATTTCAAAGATGGGCAGCACTGAGACACGTGTAAATTTTGGGGGTCAAACGACTCAAAGAAATTAGCGCACCAAAATCCCCCAGATTCCCCCAAACTATGCCCCGCTGCCAGTACTGTGGAAAGAACATCAAAACCCATGCCGGCGTTAAGCTGCACATTGCCATGTCCCGACGCTGTCATCAAGTGTGGGAGGACAGTCTTGCAGCTGACAGCACCTTCACGGTTAATCACGACGAGGGCGAGGCTGATGGTCACCCACCGTCTCCGTCACTACCCTCAGACGAGGATGAGGATGATCCAATGGGAGCAGCAGACGACTTCGCTTATACTCGCACTGAGACGCCGCCACCGCCCGAGCCAATCCCACGTCCACGACGTCCTACAGTCGAAGAAGTGCCCGATGAGGGAGACCCAGAGAATTTCAGTCGCTTCGTAGAGGGGTATGAGAACGAAGAGCTCGGCCGTTCACTCCCTGGGCAACCACTGAGGAAGGGGGAGACTCCGTTCCACCGAATGCGTTCGCGCCAGGACGCTGATGGAACTACCAAGTACTTCCCGTTCCGGGATGGAGAGGAATGGGATTTGGCGCGGTGGCTTTCGAAGAATGTCAGCCAGACTGCGACAGAAGAATATCTAGCTCTGCCGATTGTGAGTTTGTCGCCGTTGTGGTTAATGTCGGGAGTACTGACCATGGATTGGAAGAATAAAAAGGCAAACCTGTCATTCCATAACAACCGCGCATTCCTCCAGAAGGTGGACCAGCTTCCAACGGGGCCAGACTGGACGTGTAAAATTGTGACTGCTGTGGGAAATCGGGTGGACGAGAACGACGAGCTGATGTCCGAGGACTTGGAGCTATGGATTCGGGATCCTGTCGAATGCATCAAAGAATTAATGAGCAACCCTGCTTTTCGCGAGCATATGGCTTACGCTCCGGAACGCGTGTACGGGTCATCCGAGGGGACGGAGGAGAGTCGGATTTTTGATGAGATGTGGACGGCGGAGTGGTGGTGGGAGATCCAGGTGAGTTCTTGGTCTGCCGTGCTCAGATGAGCGAAAATATTAATTTAAGTATAGAAACTCCTACCGCCCGGTGCTTGTATCAGTGGAATAATAATTTCGTCCGATAAAACCTCATTGTCACAGTTCTCCGGTGATAAGAGTGCTTGGCCAGTGTATCTCACCATCGGAAACATCTCTAAAGACATTCGTCGTCAGCCGTCAGCTCACGCGACCGTCTTAGTGGGGTACCTACCGGTCTCGAAGCTCACTTGCTTCACTGACGACACCCGCTCGCTCGCGGGGTATCGTCTATTCCACCACTGCATGTCCATCCTCCTCGAGCCTCTGATCGCTGCCGGGAAGGAGGGAGTCGAGATGGTTTGCGCAGACGGTTTCATTCGCCTCGTCTTCCCAATCCTGGCTGCATACGTCGCCGACTTTCCAGAGCAGTGCCTGGTGGCGTGCTGCATGGAGAATAGGTGTCCACGATGCCTGGTTGGGCGGAAAGAGCGCGGGGAAAATCTTGTCAGCACCATCTGGCGTGATGAGACGAAGACACTGGCGATCCTCCGGGACCACAAAGACGGCAAGAACCCACCTGCATTCGAAAATGATGGTGTCCGTGCCGTTTATAAACCTTTCTGGGCCGATCTGCCCCATACCGACATCTTTGCCTCGTTTACGCCTGATCTTCTGCATCAATTACACAAAGGCGCCTTCAAGGATCATCTTGTTAGCTGGTGCACAAAGATTGTCGGAAAGGCAGAGCTTGATGCACGCTTCAAAGCGATGAACGCGTTTGCAGGCCTGCGACATTTCAAGAAGGGGATTTCCACTGTGTCGCAATGGACAGGACGGGAGCACAAGGAGATGCAGCGCGTATTCCTTGGTGTGCTGGCAGGTGCTGTCAGCGCCAAAGTTCTCACAGCCGTAAAGGCCTTGATCGACTTCATTTATTACGCCCAGCTACAATCTCATACCACCCGAACTCTTGACGCCCTACAAGAGTCTCTCAACATCTTCCATGCGCACAAACAGGTCTTTGTCGACCTCAAGATCCGGCAGCATTTTAATATCCCAAAAATCCACGCCCTCCAGCACTATGTCGACTCGATCCGACGTCTGGGCAGCGCCGACGGTTACAACACGGAGTCTCCGGAACGGCTGCATATCGACTTTGCCAAGAAGGCGTATCGTGCCAGCAATCGTCGGGACTACACGGAACAAATGGCTTTATGGCTTCAACGCCAAGAAGCAATTGCCTTACGCTGTTCTTATCTCCAGTGGCTGAGCGACCAAACTACACCCTCCACCGCCCAGGACGACGACTCTGGGGACGAATTTGACGATGAGCAGGCACCTCCTGCCGTCCCTCAAGTCGTTGTCCAGTTACCGCCGACAAAGCTACCCCTCGCCTCATATAAAATCGCCAAATTTCCTGCCATCGAGAACGCGACTGTGGGCCATCTTTATACGGCTCATGGTGCTGACAATTTTCTCCCTACACTGACCGCCTTTCTCAAAGTCCACTTCAAATCTTCCCCAACTCCCGGCCAGTATGATCGCTTCGACATCTTCAATCAAATTTCGGTCCACCTATCCCGCAACCGCTACATCAGCAACCAGACCCGATCTAGCCGTATCCGCACCATCCCCGCTGTTGCTCCGAAGGGGCGTTCTGCTGGATCTCCCGCCATTTTCGACACCGCACTGGTCATCGAGGACCTGTCCCAATATGTCCCTTCTTCGGGGATAACAGGTAAGTCTGACTGTTTCTAGCACATCCTGCATCGGCTGATTGGTCCTAGGTCTTCGTCCCGCACAGATCCGTGTCATTTTCCGACTCCCTCCCCAATTCGGCACTTTCCCGCACCCGCTCGCTTATATCGAGTGGTTTACACCTCTCAATAATCCTGACCCCATCTCCGGCATGTACACCACCCACCGATCAACTCGTAACCACACCCGCAACTGCGCTGTGATTTCTGTCGAGCATATTGTTCGAGCTTGCCATTTGATGGCTAAGTGCGGCAGCGCAATCGACCCAAAATGGACTTCATTTAATGTTCTAGACGAGGCAAAGATGTTCCATGTAAATCCCTATATACACGTAGATACTTTTACTAGGCAAAGAATCCCATAATTTTTCTTTGGCGGGTACTTGCACGCGGAGCCGTTGTGACGTGTGTGACACCAACACACAAGAACAGAGGTTGTTTTTTTTTGTTTGAGATGAATCCAACTCCGCCCTTGATGCGGCCTATCTAATATGCATTGGTTAGTAGCACTTTACTCACCATATTTTCCCACTAATTGTTGCAAGTAGCCCTCCATCTGAGTGGACTTAAGCCAAACGGCAATTTGGGTCGCGTCGTGACAGCACCACGATCACGTGTTAGCTCTGAATCTGCGCGCAAAAAAAATATTGCACAATAGCAATCATAGTTGCTGCTGTGCACAATGTTGTCCCCCATAGTTGCGGGCCAAAGCCATATAGTCGAACATAGTTCCGGCGGGGAGCTATGTGGACTACAACTGCTATATAATTGTCTGCCAAACTACACGAACTACGACGGCTATCGAGAGCTACATAATTAGCCGGCGAACTATGACCCGAGGAGTTTTTCCTGATGAAGATGTTCGCGCGGAATTCAAGCGACTGGATATTTTGACAAAGCAGACCATTATGAAGTCAGGAAATCCGATCGAAGCTGCCGAGGCACAAGCGTACTTGGTCCAAAATTTTTCTGCTGCTGCGCCAACTGAGGACGACCCTGAGGCCGACAAAACGGACAGGTTTCAAGATACCCGGCAGATCAAACACCTTCAGGCCGCAAATGCCCGGTTAATATTCAATGTTCCACCTTCCGCTGCAATTCAGAGAACGGCTCGCAATCGTCGGGCACAGAGAACAGAAACAGTGGTAAAAGACCCAGCATCCTCTCAGTTCTCAACTGGCCAGAAGCGCCCTGCACCGGACTCTGCCGATCAAGTTCCTGGTGGTCGTCGTG
Organism: Mycena olivaceomarginata; assembly: GCA_029378375.1. Classification (NCBI taxonomy): domain Eukaryota; kingdom Fungi; phylum Basidiomycota; class Agaricomycetes; order Agaricales; family Mycenaceae; genus Mycena; species Mycena olivaceomarginata. The sequence continues at coordinate 45,441 of JARKIC010000715.1, read as the reverse complement.
TGCGCAACAAACGGAGATAATTCCGAGTATTCCACTGGTGCATTGACAATTTTTCGCTCGCTAGCTCTGCATAGATGTCTTTTGCCTCCCCATTTATCCGTAACTTCGGCATTCTCCGCTGATTTTTCTCAAAGCTCGCTAATTTTGCATATCGGCGTTCCTTATAGATTCCGTTGGTTTCGATAAAAAGGCCAACACTCATCCGCAGACCTAACTCCTGCCCTTCCATCTTTCTTTCTGTCTCTCATTCCATCACCACCCGCTCCTTATCGCCATGTCTGATGATGACGTCGACCTCTTTCTTCGCCGTACTGCCATCGACGACGACGGCCGCTCCTTCTATGATCAGTACACGAACGCATTCAAAGCTATGGGCAATGCTAACCTCGCTGTCCACGAATTCGGCAAAACTTTCGAGCGCACCACCGACAAGAAGGGTCGCCTTACCTATGTCACCAAGCCAGGTGGGGCCGAATTCACGGCTAACATCATTGGCGAGGTTGGGAGCGAGTCGCAGGGGACCTGGCTTCGTGCCTACCCTCGCAAGAATCCCCCAAATCTGGTATGTGGTCTTTGTATTCATTTCACACGCACATTCCTTTCTGACATTAATGTAGCCATTTGGTGACGACCACAGCCCCCACCGAATGGTAATTGGTGCGCGCTGCCCCACAGGTCCGACTCTGGGCATGAGTCAACTCTGGGGCGATTTTTTGGGGTGTCTCGATGAAACCCGCGAGACTGATCAGAAAGAGGAATTGAGCGCCGATCAAGTGAGTTCCTTGACCACCGCTCATTTCGTACTCACCATCAATTTAGAAGTTCAAAGTCACCGAGTGGACCTCCCGTGAGGACGACAATATGGACAAACCGGCGGACATCATCCTTTTGCGGATGAAACCGACGTACGAGGTATCTTCTTTTTATTCTCATTTATGTTTTTTTATGTTGATTGTGCGGATAGAAGCCATGGGGTAATGCGGTCAGCACGCCGCGACGTGTTCGCAACTCGCGAGCAAGGGCGTCGACTTCTGGAGAGGGGGAAGATGTGGAAATGTCCGGGGCGGATTCAGGTGAGCTTCACTCGTATTTGATACTGATGGCAGCATCGACTTACGGTACATTGCAGCTGGGTCCGCACGCAAAGTCGGTGATACATACTCTCCAGACATGCTTCCCGACCACAAGGGACCCTACTTTTCTCACGAAAAGTCCAGACTTGTCCAGCGCCAAATCAAGGACGAGAACGGGAACCTCATTGCGCCGCACGAACTGTATGGAAAGCTCACCGAGGGCACTCTCTTCTCGGCCCAGGTCTCACTGTCGACATACATCAACAAGGACAACAACCCGCGGTTCATGGACTCCAAGGTGAGTTTTCGCATCTACACTTCAACTTTCAACTTACTTAAAAACAGGTGTATCACGTCAATGTCGAGAAGCTCACAATCCTGGACAAGGGTGATGGTGCTGCGTGGAACCCTCCTTCTCCCGATCTTCCGTCTGCTGCGCCATCGACACCTTCCAAGCGAGCCCGCGACCCCGCTGTTGATAGCGCCTTCGACGACCTTTCCCCGTCCAAAAAGACTCGCACTGCTTAGAATTTCTTGCTCCTTCACTCGTTGCTCCCTCCCAATAATCAGTCACACATTCATTGTCTTTTAATGTACATAGTTTTATAAGTAGTCTTACCTTACGAGCAAGCTAATTCAATGCTTTTTTAGAGTGAGCTAGAATCGTTGAGAACCCAAAGAACTGGTAGCGGGCCCTGCCGCTCGTCGGCCTTACCCGCTTTATTATGTAACAACCCGACCCTCCATACATCAGTGGCGCGGTAAACTACAGACTAGATATTTGAAAGAAGTATATTGTGGGCTAGTTGGCGCAGACGCCCCGAAATTTGAGACTGGGAGAAGACGTTGCGCAGATGGGAAAATGTTACCGAAGCCGTGTTCGAGCGCGTTTCAGTTTCGTCTCTGCTGCACAGAGAACGTCCCTGTAGACAGCTGATTATAGCCATGAACACTCCTAGTCGTGGATAATGGCGGCGCTGCTGTGTCCTTGATGGTTGACCGAGACTGAAAGGAAGAACCTGTGTAAGAAATCATCCTACAGGCCCAACAATGGACAGAGGAACAGAGCGAAAGTGAGTGCCGAGTCGGGCGGATAAGGTAAAAATTAACGAAAATGAGAATCTGAGATCGCGAGCTGTAGTACATAACAAATGATTCTTCTTGCCGCGAGGACAAGGATTGAAAAGGAGCGGGCGGTGCGCCGCAGGAGAAGTACAAGTCGAATAAAAGGGTGGATCCCAGAAGGAGCGGGAGCGAAAAAATCATGAACAAGCAGCGGCCATACACTGCGTTTAAGGGCCCCCTAGACTCAGTGTGTCTAAGTGAGTGTAGTGTCTGTCCAGCTGTGTTTGAGCCACTACACAGACCCTGTCTAGCCTTCTAGACACATGTAGCCCCTGTCTAGCTGTGTTTGAGTCCTCTGGCTAGCTCAGTGTAGGTCAGTGTAGCTGATTCTAGGTCTGTCTAGGTACCTAGACAGATCTGAATTGACCTGAATTTGGGTTTCGCAGTTGTGCTTGTGTTCGGGCTGGTAAAAAATCGTTCCAAGTGACATGACAGTGCGTGCGAGTTCGGGCTGTGGCTGAACAGATATTTTTTTAGAAACATCACCTTTAGGCTTTTTGAATCATTCAATGCATGCCCGCATTGGTAGTGGTGTTGCAGAAACTGACCCAAGCATCTAGGGTCATGTTCTCATAAGAGAATTGCCACATATGCTAGCTCTGTCTAGGCCACTACACAGAGCTAGACCGACCCAAACACACCTAGACTGACCTACCCAGAGCTAGACAGACCTACCCAGAGCTAGACAGACCTTCAAAGAGCTAGACAGAGTGTGTCTAGTGGGCTAGACAGAGGGGTCTGTGTAGGCTATGTCTAAGTGGCCTTGACTCAGCTAAGTCTAGGAAGGGCTTAAACACAGTGATAGTGACTGATGTCGATAGTGACTAGTAAAAAAAAAGGGGTACAATGAGCGATAACCTGGTCGGACATTAGGTGAGGAAAAGCCTCAGGGAAGAAGCTACGTTACTGGCACCCAAAACCCCAGAAGCAAGAAAGCAGAGCGCGAATCTGTCGTCCAACGCTAGTGAGCTACTTTGTACCACGAGGACAGAGAAGTTATGCATATATGGGCGGCTGCACCAGTAGTTGACGCAGGGCAGTGGTGGAAATTGGATCGAGATCCCGGCAAGACAATCCACAATATAATCCAGAGACAATCGGTACCAGGGTAAGTACCAGTATCAACGGAATAGGATTCAAGATCCAGGAAGGAGGGAAGATGCGAAAGCCTCAAAGCCAGCGAGCATCGGGGTACCACGCCGGACGCGCGCAGACTTTGAGGCGAACGACATGATGGAGGAAAGGAAGAGGAAACGGCAAACGGTGCGGTGGTTTCCGGGCACCGCCACAGCGCCCTCCTCTTGAGTCCAACTTCCACCTCATCAACATGCCGACTTTGCCCAGAGAAATGTTCGGCTTTCCTTCGCTCGCATCTCAACAATGAACCGCTTTACCGACCCAACGCATTCGAATCCACCATTACCGTCTCCAGGTTCTGGAGATTCCTTCCCATTGCCACACAGATGCTCATCCGACGGTAGGCCGGTATCGATATCTTCCTGGCATTGGCTTGATGTCTTTTGGTTTTTCCAGCCTCTGTCTTGCCACTTCTCGTCTGAATTGCACTACTGCCTGACTTCTCTGGACCTAACTGCGACTCGCGCACACTAGAGGAGGCTGGGAGGAGTACGCGCTCGCATTGATGCTGCATCACACTCAGTACGTTTTCCTAGGGCCTTGTTCTTCCTCTCTTTCTTTTCCTCTTTGCACGCTCCCTCATCGTGTCCTTGGCGCACGAAGTTCCCGCGTCGCTTGCGCATTACAAGCCCCAGTTGCACGCCGCCTCGACATCCGCAGGTGCGATGGACTCGTGTACGCCGTACGCCATACGCGCGCGTCGTCGGAAGGCAGCTGGCTCGGCGCAATGGAATCTAGCGCAGTTCGCCGCGTTTGTCGAAGGCTTGAAGGGCTTTGCCCTGTGCGCCGAGGGCGTGACCTTCCGACCCATCCTCGTCCTTCATTTTCGTTGCTCCTTTCTCACCCAACACCACGTACTGACCCGAACTTCCTCTGAAAAGACTTGGCCCACGACCGTCCCACCCATCCGGTGAACAAAGAGCTCCGACTAGATAGACGCAGGTACGTCTCGTCTCCTCCCTCCCTCCTTTTCTCCCCTTCTATTCTCGGCCTCGGCCCCCCTCAACTCGTTCATGATGAGTCACCCTTGTGGACGCGTGCGGGACGGAGTTGCGTGCGTTTATACACGTCCCCGTACGCACGCCGTTTTGCAGGGGATGGGGAGGTGCAGCATGGGTCCTGATCCCTCTGACTCTCGAACGCCGCCCGCACGGCTGGCTGTCTTGGGCTCGAGTGGGATGTGATACAACCAGCGCGTCTTCCGGCGGCGGTGGCGATCAAGCGTCCTATGTGTCGCTCGCAGACGCACGCAAGCGCAGAGGAACGGGTGGACACCTGACTGCATCTCTTGGATTCGTGGTAGTCTATACTCCTGCAGGCAAGCCGTTCCGCTGCGATCCGGATGAGCAGCTGGACTGCGGAGCGGTGAATTCGTCGCTCGTAGCGGTCGCAGCGGTCGCTGGGCGCCTTCGCTGACGCGAGCGCAGACGAGAGGGAGTGAGCAAGCGGGCAACTAGATGGGGACGGATGCAGCGCCTGTTCTGTGTCTGCGGCGGTCCTATCCGTGGACGACGTACGTTCCATTTGAAGGAGCTGCTTCTGTTGTGCGGTCGTTTGTATAGGTAGCCTGTGTCCCGTCTTGTCCCATATTCCTGCCTCGCCGTACTGTCAAATGGATTGAATCCGCCGGCGGTTGGGCGGGTGGCGGGATGCTCTTCGTCTTGGTCTGCCCGCCGTCTGCTCGCAGTCTGCCTGTCTCTCGTTTTGCCTTTCTGGCGGCCCTTGTCCTTTCCTCTTTTTTTTTAATAACGCATCGCTGGTCTAGTCGCTTGTTCTGTTCTATTCCCTGTCTATTTCCTCGTCTCTCTCGCTATCATTATTGCACGGACACTGACTTTCGTGCTCACAGTGACCGACTCAGAGCAGACTGCGACTTCGCCACCGACGATCGCACCAGCCGTGCCGTCCCTACGCGAGCTGGATGGAGCGCACGCGGATGGGATGTGAAATCGCCGGATGCACCCATCCCTGGCGTTCGCTTGTGTCTGGGAGCCTTCGCTGGCGCTTCACTTCCAGAACGTGTGCGCGCGCGGATGGAACATCATCGGAGTCCAGAATACGGCCAGCTCATCCTCCCTGAGTGGTGAACCTCGTTCAGGCGGTCGGTCACCGCATAGTGTACGGCGCGGCCGTACAGGCCAAAGTCGACGGTTGCGTGCTGGACATGTACGTTGCCAGTTGCGCGAGCCTCGTTCTTGCCTGGTACATAGAGCACCTGTGATCTGCGCGGCTGAGCTACCGCAAGATGGAAAAAAACCGCCGTCGAGGTCATTTATCCTCGGTTGGAAGAATTCCTGTCGCAGATGGACGTTGAGGCATACATCACGGCTCCGTTTATGTCTGAGGAGAAATGGAACGTATTCTGGATACTGTCAAAACTTTTGGATCAATGGACGGTTCATCACAGTCGGCTGGAATGGTGGAATATTGAAAGGTATGTGTATTGTCGCGTAATATCGATAGCCTTGAATGTACCCAGTTATTGTTAAATTTATGGGCCTTCTGACACTTCTGCTGACTACGATAAGCTGAGGGATTGAAACCATATTAAAGCAGACGTTCCCAGAAGTGTCATTGAGATGGTTTGGCGCCTAAAGTCAGCAACAAAGCCGCAGCCTGAGATGAACGATAATACGGCTCACGGTGCGCCGGTACAGAGGGAGGTTTATCTTGGCCCACACGCCAGATAATCGATGCACACAGGACGCGTATGTACCAAATTGGACGGCAAGTCCGCCAATTGTCCCCTCGCGACTCCCATCTTACGGCCATCAGAAGTCCGAAACGTCGAGAGCTGCAATGACCGCAAAAGACGCTAGCGCGGCGCGGCTCAAGTGAACAGATGGATATTATTCGAGAACGTGCCATTTCGTTGAGCCGGAGACAAAGATTGCGCGCCAGAAGTAAGACGCCGTGTAGTGTTGGCCTGGGAGACATGCGGAAGATGCGCTGAGACGACGGATGGTCTTCAAAGTACGTGGACGGGGTAGCATAATGAAAGAGAGAATAGCATTCTCCGCGGCGACTCTAGCAAGAATATACAAGCCGCAAACAGTCCGGACATGTAAGTCAAGAAGCAAGTTGGCACTATAAGCCTTGGCACATTTGCGTTAGGTTCCGGATTCCCCGGCAAGCAGACCGGGATTGCCTTCACCGCCTCAGTTGCGGATGCTCCGCTCCAGATCACTGCTAGCCAAATTACACGCGCTGAGCGGCACTTTCACACCCACAGTTTTTGGAGTCTAAAAGCCCGACGACATTCCGAGCGGCAGCTCTACCACCGCCAAAGTCCCAAAGAAAAACAGTTGCATCGGTATAAACAAACCTACATATCCACATGTTCGTGCTTGGTAGCTGAGTCCGGATGAAGAGCGAACAAGTGAACGTTTCTTTCTGAACACCAAACCCACATGACCTCGAAGATGTCCATATGCCGTGGTCTGGCGAGAGAAACACGCCCACCTCGCACAATTCCGAATTGCCGTCTTGGTAGGAGAGGGCCCTCGGCATTGTGGCCGTGCGAGAACACGAAACTGGGTCGAATGTGCGTGGATGAGTCGAGGATGTGTATGGAAAGCCGGAGCACCACGCTCTGAAACAAGTGATGTTATCAGTTTCGGCATGATAGCCGAAGCCGTGCCGTGACTCGTCCCAGCGTGATTGCTTTTGTTGTAGAGTTGTTCATGCAGCTAAAACCAAGCAAAATACTACCAGGGATGGAGGGCTGGGGAACTGTGTCAAATTTAACCTGAAAGAGAGGTACACAGCCCCGCTTTTTCGTATTTTGACAGCATCATGGATGTCGCAAAGGATAATGCGAAGTGCTAGATGGACTTTTGGGCTTCCTTGAGCTCTCATCAAGTGCTTTAGCTTGTGATACTCATCTTTGGATTAGTTTGCAGCCTCATCCATCCATTTATTTCTCATTCTTGAATTTTAAGATCAGTTCAACCATCAAGTCACTGCTCACGGTTGTAAAGGTGAATGTTCCGGCTGTACTGCCCAATTTGATCTGCAGGCCTACAGAGAGGGGTGGTCCATTAGTAGAGAATCTGTAGTATTGTAATTTGGGTGTTCTGGCCAAGGGAATTATTCAACCTAAATGATATAGTGAAGCACTGTCATCGAGCTAAAATGATATTCCAGGCCAAGAGGCCAGCCGGGGATCTGGCACATTTGAGCCTGGAGCAAACCAACAGTTGAGGAACCCCAGGAAAACTCACTATAACCCGTTCTCCAGTCATGTAAAGCATGACATGTCGTGTTCGACTTACCTCGGGCATCTCGGGGATATCAAAACCCGCGCTCAAGGAAATTATAGGATGCCTTATCAGGCGCGAGACGATGGAATTAAACCTTTTATATCGATATAGACGTCATGAGACCTTAGGAAAGTCCTAAACTCACAGGATTAACCGTCTCTCTGTGCTTGTGCTTCCACAATAACAGGAAATAGCGGTTTTGGTCACTTCTATTGAAAGGGGATAGAAGCCACCGAATCAAATAAATTTCTGAGTGTGCGTAGTGCTATTCAGAGCCTCCACAGGACACGATAGAGCTAGTTTGATCTCAAATCCACTTCGGGAAGACAGCGGCCAACGTTCGGCATTTGATCAAATCATTTGTTTCAAAGCGCGGTGCTCCGGCTTTCCATAGATGTGCGATAATAGCGAGAGAAAGATGATACATCCAACTAGATACAGTCACTAGATACCAGTTTGTGGTTCATAGAGTAACGCTGTGCTTGGCCGGCACCCTACTCAAACTTTTGCTGTGTCTAATGTTTTTGACTTGAGCTATAATTCTATAGAGAGGGTGATGGATTCAATTTTGATGTTCAACTTTGGTAACGAGGCGCTCAGTTTACCGTGTGTTCTTGAACATGCTGCTTCAGGGGGGAAGGTCCCTTGTTGGAGCCATGCTCAAGCGAAGTGAGACTGGCATTTTTGTACCTTTACTCCAACCTCTGAGGAAGTCCCTTTAATGTATCATATTCCTATGCTCTCAACTTGTTTGATGCACGTCTCAGAATCAAAGGGTAAGGACTTTGTAGCACAATAATATTACTCCAAATCACTTTCATCTTCGCTGCTGCTATTGTCTTCACTGCCATCATTCTCGTCCTCTTTCCTGGCCTTCCTCAAACACCTCTCCCAGCATTTGATCACTTTTTTGTCAGATGCCTTAGGTAGTCCGTGAAAGGATGCCTCCCTGTCCAAATAGTCCTGCCACCTCTTCTCTAATGCATCATCACTATAATCCACCGGCTTCTTGTCATGCTTGCTTTTTTGAACAATACTCTCAGCCAGATATCCTTGCCAACGGTCAATCAAGTCGGATCGAGGGTTGGGGGATGTCTGCAGAGCGATGAGAATTGGTCTCCAGTGCATGGAAACTCACCTTCAGCCATTGAATCACATCGTAAAACTCTACAGGTTCAAGAATGGTCTCCTCATCTTTCGAAAAGATCTCCCATGGTGGAACAAATTGATTGAGTTTCTGTAGGAGCTCGGGGTCTGGTTGTGGAGAGGATCTGATGTGGCGACCCCATTCACGACCATGCCAATCATCGAGGTCCAATAAGCCCCTTCAATGTATCATCTTATGCTCTCGAAGCAATTTGACACATGTTTCAGAATAAAATGGTAAGGACTTTGTAGCACGCTAATATTACTTGTTGTCATTGCCATCTTCATTGGCACTGCCATTACTGTCTTCACTGTCATCATCCTTGTCCTCTTCTCCGAGTCTGGCTTTCTTCAAACAACTCTCCCAGCATTGGATCACTTCTTCATCAGATGCCTTAGGTGGTCCATGGAAGGAGGCCTCCCTGTCCAAATGGTCATTCCACCTCTCTTCCAGCACATCATCACTATAATCCACTGGCTCTTCACCATACTTGCTTTTTTGAATGATACTCTCAGCCAGATATCCTTGCCAACGGTCAATCAAGCCGGGTTGAGGGTGGGGGGATGCCTACAAAACAGTGAGAATTGACCGATGATATGTGGCAACTCACCTTCAGCCATTGAACCACATCATAGAATTCTATAGGTTCAAGAATGGTCCACTTGTCTTCTGAAAAGACTTCCCATGGTGGAACAATTTGATTGAGTTTCTGTAGGAGCTCGGGGTCTGGTTGTGGAGAGGATCTGATGTGGCGACCCCATTCACGACCATGCCAATCATCGAGGTCCAATAAGTACCTGCAGAAAATTGGTACGTGTTCAGCTGAGATTATGCTCGACATGGTTCTGCTTACCACAACATCATGGGTCGTTCTCCTCGTCCAATCTGCTGCATGAGTCGAAGAAATCCACAAGCCAAGTCTCGAGAAACCATGGCCACAGGGTAGAGATGGTCTAGTTCCCAACAAATTGCAGGCAGGAACAAGAACAGGGTGTGAAAAAACAGAGATGTATTGGTTATGAGTGGGTGTAAAGAACAAATACACCCCAGAATGTTGTCCCAGGACAGATCCAACACAATGTGGGTTCGCCACAAGTAGTTGGAACAGAATTTTATTAGATAGCTTGGATCAGGAGTAAGCAGTCTCCCGGCATGGAAGATGCGGACGAGGTCGGGAGACTGGGACAAAAGCTTCCGACAGGCCGTTACTATGGCCTGCACTTCACCTGTCATCCGACAATGCAAAGCATATATTGTGGGGAGGGACGGTGCCAAAATGTCGGTATCATTGCTTTCCAGAGACCGCTTCTCGCGTTCTTCAAGTAGATTGACCACAATTTGATGTTGGAAATGTTCATACTGGATAGGAAAGTGATATTCTTCCCACTGTCGAATTAGAGTCTCAGGAACAGGGTTAATTTCCTGCTTGACTGAATTTACTTGAGAACAAGAAGGGATAGAAAGACGCACTTTGAGCCAAACCAGGAACTCATCTACATGCCACGTGTACGTGCTGTCCAGGATAAAGTCCGGATTGACCAATTGAATATGGGGCACCAGATCTGCAGAAGGTGGGAGGGAAGTGATACAATGAATCCAACTCCCCCCTCCAAATGCGAGGTTCCTAAATATTGCAGAATTAGGATAGGCTCGGAATGGGAATTTACCTCCACGTACCAGTAGATGCCAAGATCTGCCCGGTTTTTCTGAGGATCATCGTATGTGTATGCAAATGCTTTGAGAATTGACTGTCCCAATTTTGCCTTGTGCTCTGTGGAACCAACATAGAAACCTGATGACCGTGTTCCATCCTTCAAGAAGTCCAGAAATGAAGCATGGTGCACCCATATCATAGGGCGCCCAAATGGATTCGCTAATTTCAGGAGAGAATGCAGCGGACGGAGAATCAACTCAACATGACCAGGTTCAAGACCAAGCAGTTCATCGATATCCCGCGTCCCAAAATGTGACGGGAATTGAGCAATAACAGACAAGATGTCGCTAAGAATGCCAAGGTGACGAGAGGGAACTCCTTTGAGAATTTGGATGTACAGTTCATCAAGAGCTGCGAACGGGGATTCCGAATCAAGGGAGAGATTTTGAATAATAATGTCAAGTTGCTTGTCTGGCGAAAAATACTCATCACCAATGAACCTGATAGCTGTAGACGCGTAGATGAAATAACCCGAGGACTTTCTGACGAGAATATCCAGAATCTGTGATGATGGCCATGGAGTCGGAATGTTCTGCATGGTGGAATGCTCGCGATGAATCCGTGAAAATTCATCACGGAGGTACGTCCGGATATCTTCGAATGACTGCCAAATATTGGTGGAGTCAGTTACTCCTTGGAAAAAATCTGCCTCAAATGTCTCCTTGATATGTGGTTCGGGTCGACTGGCAACAAGAATCCGAAGTCCACAGAAGTGGCTATTTGCAGTGGCCTGTATCAAACGGATTATCTCTTGCTGAATATGATGCCCTTCACACTCATCCAATCCATCGATGAGGAGAACAGGGGTAGAATCATTCTGGACCCATTTGCATGGCTCAATGATCAGAGTATGCAGCTGCACATCCATATCTCTCCCAAGAATTGAAGGATCTGTTTCTACGTTCCGCGAGATCAGACTCTTCAATTTGTGCCGACAAATGGCAAGTTGGTAAGCAAGGGTTGCAAACAGCACTTTCGCATTGCCACGCATTTGGTCGCCTCGTTTGAAGAAGAAACTCCCACAGATCTGCCCAGCATCTCGTAAGCGTTCGCACAGCGTCTGCATGACAGCTGATTTTCCAGCCCCAGCAGGACCATGTAGCCAATGGATGGAACGGGTTATGTCTGGGTCAGTTGCCCAACAATATAGCTTTTCAAGCAATTGTGTGCGTGTTTCGGGATGGCATCGGGGCTGAGGAAAACGCTCTGCAGAGTTGTATAGTGCGTCCAAGGCAATTCCACAAGAAAGGATATGTATCCCCACTTCTCCGTGCTGCTGATGGACATTCTGTGCTGTGATGAATGTGCTGCCATGTATAGATCGCGGTGAGGCAATATGGTGGTATTGATGCCCAAAAGCGGGCAAGGAATTTCCCCGCGGAGTTGAGAAGTGACTGAGCGGGATGCGATCATGGAGGGATGCACGTTCGACAGGATCGGTCAGCAGCGGATTGGATGGACCTGATTCAGAGCCTGGAGTTGAGCAGCTGTCAAGATGTCCTTGAATGCGAGGCAGATATTTGGAAGGATGTGTCAACTGTGAACCTGCTGGAGGAAAGGCAAGACGAAAGGGAGGGAGGGTGATTGGGGGTGAAGTTTGCGTGCAACTGATCTGGGATGAACGGGACAAGAGGTCAAGTGCCGGTGTCGAGAAAGATGTGCGCAAAAATGACGGATTTTGTTCAGTCAAACCAGTGATTGAGAGACGTGAGCGGGAGGATATGTCTTTTTTGATATGAGAATCAGAAACACGTGGAATTCATTGAAAACGCACTGTATGGTGTGTGCCGTGTTCCTATCTCATGGCGTGGCCGGTGTGAGCTCCTTGTGGCGCCTGACATCTCACGGCCCGATCCCTCAGACCAAGCCGCTCCCAGCTGCAAAGTCCCCGGCGCCGGAAGTCGGAGCTGCGAGTCATGCTGGCTGTTCTGGATTATGAGCGATATGTCCCCGGAAACCGTATACAAATTCGAGTTGTGAATCTGTAAGCCACTACAGATCTTGAGAATGGACGAGTCGGAGAGAAGACAGGGCACTCTTGAGAGACGTACAGGTTGTTCATGGTGAGGCTCTCAACTGTGTCGAATGCATAATTCAATGCGGGACCCTCCCCTGTTCCTCCATCGCCGCCTTGACCCTGTGCATTACCTGTGCCACCAGCGCCTCCTACCCCTCCTGAGCACAAGTGAGTAACACTGTTGTTGTTCGAACCATTTTCTGTCGCACCAGATATGTAGTTATTAATTGTCTGGGATTCGTTTCCATGGGGGAGCATTGTTAGCGTGAGATTGAAGGCGTGGATCTTGATAGGTTCTATGAGAGTCACTGGCCACTAGGTATAAAGCTGCTGTAGTGGACTGGGTAGAAGCGGAGGCGAGGGAGAAGCTGGATACCGTACACCGCCTCGTGGGGACAGCATGCAGACATCAGACAGCATGCACGTTCGCACGACGAATCTTCGAGAGTGAAGTCCGGCCCTGTGATCCGGGAATAAGTATTTTGCGCGTTCAATGCTGAATTTTTCGAAGGCGATCTTCACCTTGACACGTTTCAGTGAGAGGGCCAGCGAGTGTTCCTTACTGCGCCAGATGAGTCTGAATTGCCGATCCAGTCGCGTGGATTTCAGACCCAGAGAAATACAACTGCACAATGAGGCGCTTAGCGTGAAGCCCGAAGTCCAACAGGATCTGATGTGTCTCTTCAACGTCACGTTTACAGAGAAGTAGTCGCACCCGGGGTTCTAGCTTTTGCCCAGTATCAGGGCGGGGGAAGCGGCGAGAGCAGGTGGAAACGGAACCCTGATGCGGGGTAGTGGACCCATGGCGCGACGAGAAAGCCAGAGAATGCGCTTATCCAACTTGACAAAATTATGAACAAGGGTGACATTCGCGCTCGGGCCTCGGTCAAGCTCGGACTCGTGCATGAGTCGTGTACAAATTCAAGCACAGAGTGAAGTCGAACCACAGGCATGGTCATGAAAAAACGGGAGAAATGCAGAGGAAAAAGAAAGCCAAGAGAAAGCGAAGTGTGGCAACTACGCCACGCATACACAAGTTGGATTCCCCTATCCTTGCCTGTTTGCTGCATTTCATTTGTGCTCTTCACGTTGCATATCGCACGTTGTGATTTTTACGCAATCATACATTGAACGGGCCACACTGGCACCCTCGGGAGTCAAAGGCAGGATACAGCGGTGGTCTGTAATGCTAGAAAGTATGCCGAGCGAAGGTCCTGGGAATGGCCATCGCATTGCGTTTGGACGATAGCAAGCGAGCGTGAGGGGAGGAGACGCAGAGCGAGCGAGTATGCCAAGCAGGAGATTCAGACACTGCATTCAGGGCCCAACTAGCCTGGGGATGGCATAGCCGGAGCTAGCCGCCCCGTTTGGCCAGCCGATGTGCCGGCAGTGCCCGCCACCAAAAACTGACACCTAGCCACAGGCTAACCGACGCTAGCCGAAGGACCCCTAGCCCGAACTAGCCATTCGCTGGCCAGAGCTACACGTGGCGGGGGCTAGGTCGCGGCGTCTAGACGCCAAGCCATGAGCTAGCCGAGAGCTAGCCGAGACATAGCCTCAGCTAGCCGACGGCCAGCCAGAGCACGCCAAACCCATCGGCTAAGTAGGCCCTGAATGCAGTGAGACAGCAGAAATTGCAGCAACGACTTGGAGGGAGGTCGCGTCAGATGTGGGTTTACAGAAAACAGTAACTGTCCAGCACGAGATAAGATTGTTGAGAGGCCATCGGGTCGAACGTCGAGCGGACGACCCGTGAAACAAACGTCGGAGCGCGGAAATTTCAAGTGTCCAAGTGTATGTGAACCGCCGAGCCAGCGAATCCAGGGATGCGAAGAATTGAAGTACAAAAGGAAGGTAAAACGCGCAAGTCAGCAAACAGTCAAGACAGAATAACGAGGGAAAAAACACTCGCCTTGCCCAGCCCCGCAGAAAAAACACCACGTCAGTCAGTCTTCTGTCATCCTTTTTATGCAGGAGACGAGAGCAAAAACGCACCAAGAATCCCACAAATCCTCTTCTCGTGCAGCCAGACCATCCACTGCAGCCTTTCGAGCTGGTAGCCCTTCGGGCGCGCCGGTGACGAGCACGGGTTGCGGGAAGCCTGTGCGTTGTAGAATGCATATTGATAAATGACCTATGTTACGTGGGGCAGGAATGTTTATCAACGAAATTGGGTACACAAGAGAGGGGAACTCACACGATACTCGGACGCCGTGCCGACAACCCACCGATCCCTTCGCCGATTCCGCAGGGATACCATGCGCGGGGAAAGAGCTAATCTTCGTCTGCGCTGCGTCACCCAAATCATAGTCTACGTCGCATTCAGATGTTAAAAGGATGAGATGATTAGCATTGTGCGCATTTGTTACACCCGCGTTCCACACCCAGACATTCTGATGTGCACTGGTGAGCGGAATGTATCCAACAGCCGTGGAGCAATGCGCACCTCAAAATACCCCGACCCGGTCCTCGTAACATGGAACTCAAGTAATGCTGATGCACATTTTGCGAGGTTTTGCGAGCTCGGCGGGCGATTTGCAGAGGTAGAAACGGTTGTCAGGAGATCATGCGAATAAGCGCGCGGTGCGAGAACCCCCCCAACCCGGTGTTCGGCCAACAAGGCGAGGAGGCAGTTGCTATGACTAGTGATGTTACGGCTTGGCTTGGCTTGGAAGCCCCGGCTTGGGCTTGGAAGCCCCGGGCTTTGGCTTCACTTTCCTCAAGCCCAAGCCCAAGCCGTCCAGGAGGGCTTGGCTTGGCTTGGCTTGGGCTTAAGCCTTGGCTTGCCAGTAATTTTCCCCGGGTAACATTTTTGCCTGACATTTGGTGAGAGACTGTTCTGGTTTCTCATCTTACAGAGTGTTCCGGACCCTTTTTTTTTTTTGGGCCCCCCTGCCTTCACAATGCCCTATGAACATGTTTGATCACTGTTTGATGTGATTCTTTGGCCCCGCATAACACACCCAATTCCGGGTCTTTTTTCTGAAAAAATTTGCAATGAACTTGTAATGTAAATCTACACAGAGTGTCCTGCACAGAATTTTTATTTTTTCCTCAGGACTTGTGCAAGGTCAGTTTGACACATTTTAACACCAGAGTTGTGCCGTCATTTTGCCCCCTCCAAGCCACGGCTTGAGCCCTTGGCTTGGGCTTCGGCCACCCCAAGCCCAAGCCAAGCCTGCCCAAAGCCGTGGATTTGGCTTGGCTTGGCTTGTCAAGCCGCGGCTTGGGCTTCGCGGCTTCACGGCTTGAAGCCAAGCCTGGAGCATCACTAGCTATGACCAAATGAGAACTTGTTTCAAGTTGCGCTGATCATGAAAATACAGCGATTACATGAACAGGATAGCTGGTATCCGGTCTGAACTTTTTGAGTAAACTTCGATTGAACGACTCATGCCGAGAAGGATAGGAGTAATGTAAGCGCGACCAACGAATTGTGATACAAGCGGAGGGTGCTAAGTTGACCAGAAGATGGGAAGATGACTTTGCAAGTAGGGAAATGGTCGCGCGTTGGGATGGAGATCCGCGAAAGACATCCAGAGACTAGCGGCGAGCTTGTTCTTGCCTCCCTGTTGAGTCGGAGAAAACATAACCAGCGTATCGCGTATGTGTGACGTAGTGCAGACACTGATCGCAGCGCGCCCCGCAGGCAGTAAACAGCAGTCAGTGCGCACAAACATCGGGCCCCACCCAGAGGGCAACACGTGTACTTGACAATCGACGCGCCAAGGAAGACATAAATGTAGACCTCGCCTGCGTTCGTGCAGTGAGCTGCGGGAGTTAATGTCGGGAGGCATGGGCTAAGCTATGGTCGAAAGAGACTAACGCGTGAAACGCCATAGAGTCCAGACGCAATCACAGGATACCAAGTTTACCAGACAGACGTAGATCAGAATGCGAACTTGCGCCAAGTAAGACAGTTCCTTGTCATGTCATTAGCGGGTACGAAAGAGGGCAGCCGCGTGGCGTTGCGGAGATCCGAGAGCCGCTCGTTCGTGGGATTAAATTGAAGAGTAGTGTTGCCGCGGCTCGGCGCGGCTCAGCTAGCCGATCGAGCTGAGCCGATATTAAGCCGAGCCTAGCCAGCCGTTGCCAAGGCGGCTCCAAGTGGCTCGGCTCCAGTTGGAGCCGGTTTGAGCGCGGCTCAGCCGCAGCTTGGCACTATTTTGCCATGCCCCAACGATGCGCCGTCGCGCTGCTTCCCTCTCCTCTTGTCATTGCTCTACATGCTCCCTAGCACTCCCTTGCCCTCTGCCATTCAATTCTGGCGTAAATCCCTCACATCAAGGCTGTGGGCTAGGCAACGACATGAGGCAATCACTTATCCTAAGTCCTTTGTTCGCCCTTTCTCATCGTCGTCCTCGCGCTGTATCGAGCAAAGACGCTGCTGCTTTGGATGAAGACCATGGAGGTATGTCAGGTATGCAAGGGTCCCTTTCCTATCGCCTTGCCTACGACTCTACGGATCAAATGCTACGATACTTTTCGGGAAATTTTCAGAGTTGGGACCTTGCCCGACGCTACTTGATTTTGAAATGAAGGTTCCACGAATTTATATATGTATCATGGCCGGGTTTCACGCAGAATGTGCCCACACCGATGCCTCCCCGCCGACAGCCAGCTCCTGCAGCTGTAGCAGACGGTATTTTTCCGCACTTGTATCAATTGTTCAGCATTTTTTTGACCATGAAACTAGCTCCGGCCAAAACTCCAGCCCAGACTCCGAAGTGTACTCAGCGGGCACGTCGAGCGCCTATTGCACCGGACAAAACCCCGCCTCCGCCTCCCCCTCCTGCCCAAACCAAAACCAGACGGCAGCGGCGCCAGCCCGCCCCACCAGCCGAGCCTGTTCCCGCTCCACCAGTCGAACCTGCATCAATCCCTGCTGGCCCCGAACGTCCACCTGTTGAGCCCGACCGTGTTGGAGACGGAGATGGTCATGCTGCCGGTGTGTCCATATGTCTTGTGCTATTTAATTGTCTGTTGAAGGCTGGTTTTAGCCCGTCCTCGTGATATCTTTGACGACGACGACCCCGAGGGTGCTGCTGCCGGTGCGGCACCTCGTCCGTACGTACATTTCGCCGGCCGCGACAGCAACGATGGGGAATATTTCCCAGACCCACCCGCATCACCTTCTCGAAGCCCTTCACCACACGTCAATCCTCATCCCAGCGTCGCCGACGCCGACGATCGCCTCGGGCTGGTCCACATACCTCCCCAATGCCCCCGCCACACCGCAAAGGGACTGACCGATCCGGGTCTGCGAAAGATGTGTGGACCTTCTTCGAACCAAAGGATCCAGAAGGGGCGCAGAAGCGAGAGTGCCTATTTTGCAAGTTCGTACCATGTCAGCATCTTCTTTATTTTCCCTCGATTAACAATCTGCAGACAGCGTCACACAACCAACCCACACATAGGTACGTATAATTCTCCACCAGTACCAGTACCGGTATCCTGCGCCGACATCTTTACGAACACCATGTCGATGCGTGGGTTGAAGGTTGCGATCGGCTGAAGATCCCGATCAAGGCGAAGGAGGCCTAGTTTATTCCATCCTCCAAACCAACCATCGTTACAAGCCTATGCTACGTATACAAACAAATCATCCAAATATTATAATTCTTGTTAGGTGTTCTCCTACCCCTTAGGTCCCATTTTCCTAGGTTCTAAGCCCTATACCATCCCCTGCGCAAACCCCTGCTCTGATTTTCCCAAAACGAGCACTATTTTGCTGCTCCGATAAAATCATGCCCAGACTGCTGTCGTAGCCGTGCAAAACAACTGTTTGCCCGTCACTTTTTCAACAATCTAACTTCATAGGGTTATTCCCCACATTGAAACCCCCTCCCTCCCAAAATTATAGCCCAAGCGCCCTATTATCAAGCCCAAACTCCTCCCAACTCTGCAGAATTGTGGAAAACCCTTAATCCTGCACCGTTCCATCAAAAACTCCTCAACCACAGACCCCACCTCCTAATTTTTTTTGATACCCTCATTTCCTGTACTGATTACCCTTCATTTGAGACCATTCACGTATTTTTGTACCCCATATTACCAGAAATCCAGTCCCTTCCATCCTAGCTGGCCCGGGAACAGCATGTATCTGAGACGACGGGCGAGGGGTCGGGAAGGTGGGCATTCCCCTCTAATCCTGGGCGTATCTTCCCCATAAAGGTGTCGTATTCGTGTTCCAGGTGCGGTATGATAGCGTCACCGTCTCGATCACTATCACCCACGAGACCCACGGGGAGCGTGGACGCGCATCGACGAAGGGTGCTCGCGAGGTCAAGGGACTGAGCGGGGGCTTCGATGACCGAGGTGGGTGGTGATTCTTGAGCTGCTGGGCCACTCCTGACTGCAGTATCACCGAGCCAATCCACGGGGAGCGTGGACGCGCGTCGACGAAGGATTGGCACGGTGACAGGTACAACAGGAAAGTCGGGCGACACGAATGAGGACTCGACGTTCGTGAGACTGGGAGAACATGTAGAATTGGGATGAAAAGCCATAGAGGTGTTCGCCGGCGGCGCAGATGGGTGGCAAAGCGCGGTTGTTAAGGATCAACAAAGGTTTGTTGACACGTGTTCATTGCGTTGTCTTCATTCGTGGTGTCACGTGCCAGAACTGTTGGCAGGAGAAATATACTTAATTCACACTGGGGGCGCTTGCACACACCGTGGCACAAGAATTTGAATGCTAATAATTCTCGCGCGTTAATTTGGGTTCACGCAGACTTGAGGGTGAGGGACACGTGCTGGTTTAAGGCAATCAACTTTCCGGAAATCCCTGCCGATAAATTAATCCGGATTTCAGCCCACCTTAGTATAGGGGAGTGATATATCACCTACCTCTGATCTTCGGAGAGCCGTGATATATCAAAACCGCTAACTTAGAGGCGGTTTTGATATATCATGGCAGGGTCTTTTCGCATTTTCTTTGGGAGCCATCAAGCCACTGCTTTCGGCCTCCCTCGTTGTGCTGCACGACGAGCACGAACATCCGCATTGGGCACACCGCGATCAAAAGTTGATTAACAGCGATCAGACGTCCTCGGCGTCGTTGGCGACGACGACGACGAATTTTGCTTCAAAAATCACGAAAAAATTGTAAAATAAGGATAGGCTACATACGGCACATACTGTAGAGAAACGAGTACAAACAGAGTATTGTAAAGACTTGAAAGCACATTTTAATACCAATCGTGCTGGCTGTATTTATTCATTCCCCGCTGGTATTTGAATGCCATGGCCCTCGCCGGCGGAGGAATGGGTTCCCAGAAGGCGCATACCGAGCCTGAAAACTGGGCCGAGCACTCCGGCGCGCCGCGGGGACGTGCGTACACAGCGCACACCCGGCTCCACCGATGGCGATCCGTCACCATCGCGGGGCATCCGAAGCGGAGAAGTGCGCCTCGGGTGTCTCTCCGTCTCCGTACACGGGCGGCGGTACGGAAGTCAGCACCCTAGCGGACAGGCGCTGCGCGGCTAGCTCGTTGGGGACGGTGCGACAGCGGGCGAGCCCAGCGGCAATGCGCAATGCACCCATAAGGGAAGACGGGGATCCAGAGGGGGACGGGGAGCGGATGCAGGGGTAGATATGGGTGATCTGGGGTGGGCGCGGCAGCAGCACATGCGGGCCGCTGCGCTCTAGTGAATCGTGAATTGTGCCGCGAGACGCGATAGCGTGGGATGTGTTTTCACCCAGGAGCAGCTCGACAAGGAGCGTGCATGTGCGCACGCCACTGCGGTTGGCGAAATGGCGCATGCATTGCACTGCCCGGCTGCGCAGTTGGTAACGGGGCGGCATAGAGCGCGCGCTGCTGCTACGCACGTGAAAGATGAACCACAGAAGTGCCCCACCAGTGGGCATCCTCTCCGAAACCGAGTATGCTGCGGTTGGACCGGGAGGGGATGTGAGTAGCAGCATATGCGGCATGGCGTCGCCCGACCGGCAGGCCAGGGGGATCCGCCAGCGAACAACAAGGACAAGAGGAGTTGGAGAGGACGAGCCAGGAGTGACAGCATCCACGCCGGGCCCTGACTCTGCTGAGAAGCGCTGTGGAAGCGCCGTGGAAGCGCTGCGATCGCGGCCGATCCCAGCTCGTAGGCAGGACGTGCGGCCCTATGGAGACGTGGTATGACGACGCGAAAGGTGCGGCAAGCCGCGGAAACCGCACACAGCGTGCCAGAGGTCGTCGTCGAGGCTTCCTGGACAAGCGATACGCGGTTACTGCATTCTTGGCAAAATTGCACGCGGTGGGTCAGCAACAGCAGCTGAAAGCATAATGTAAACATGTGGTATCATGCGATTGCGTAGAATACGCACCAAATTGAAAGGACAATTCCACCCCTGAGGCTTTCCAGCCGGGCTTAGATCCCGGCACTTTTCTCGCTGAATTCCGCGGCGTGCCCAAGACCGCGACTGGAACAGTGTGCTGGAATGCCCTCCAGATAATCCACGATGTGTAGCAGGGACAGCGCTCGCTACAGTTTTGCCAAAGAGGACCAAGTAGCCAGTGGCGTAGCAGTTAAGACATGGCAGTTAAGACATAGCAATATCATGACATCGGACGGGTGAAATGAGGTATCAAGCCATGAGAAAGACCGCAGAATAGCTAGGAATGAGTTGGTAGGCTCGGATTGCGCAGAGACAAGGCGGGGAAGAACATGCGAGTTAGTCGTCGCGGTCAAGCACAGAACAGGTCAGGTTTCTCACGACTGTCAATCACGCTACATCACTGTCCCAAGACAGCGCTCGCAGAAAGTTTGCGTTCGTTTAATGGATCGGGACGTCCCGACAGCGTTCTGACACCACCGGACACTTAAGATTACTTATTGGAGTTGATTGGTACCAAAACCTCAAATTTAGAATTCCGAAATTTCAACCAAATTCCACGAACACAAAAACCGCCTCGATATCTCGACAATTATCTGCGATAAGAGGTTTAGCATCATGGACAAGGTCCATGAAGTCAACAGATTGAGATTTTCTAACCGTACTCAGAAATATCACGCAGAAGGAGAGATTTTGGACATTGAATGTTCAATACCGCCAATTTGAAGCTGCCAACGTCGGAAATACAACCATTACTCCCTCATATCTGCAGTCTAACATGATAAAAGGGTTTCAGAAGCTAGACAAACTTGAAATATACGTTGAAGTAAGAATTTGGTGCAGGATAAAAAGTTGCACAAAAGTGTCCGAAAGGTAGCCTGAAAACAAGTGCTAGGACTAGGCCATACTTCTGTACAACCGTGGGACGGTTTTTAAAATCCCCTCCTCGCCTTAATTCTTGCAACTTTGTATATTTTCATGATTGGTTAGCATCCTAGACATGCTCTGTGGTAGCAGACAATGGACATACATGATTCTTGGTCGCCATCGAGGCCGTTTTGTGTGTTAGCGGCGCCATCAGCTGAACCTTTCTCAGTTTGCCGTTATCACGTTGAACCCGGGCATTAATCCTTCCAACAAAAAACATTTTTGGGATCGGTTGGACCAATAGCCACACTCTATCATGTTTATTCCCTTATCGCACGCTGGCTGGTTGTTATCGAGGCTGGTTTTTGTGTTAAAGGTGCCATCAAATCCACCATCAATTTGACTTCACCGCGGTCGCCTCTCCAAATATCGGTGCTGTGGTATCGAGGGAAGATGTAAAACCATTATTCATGCCATACCAGCTGTTTATCCCACCCGGAAGGTATTGTAGTGCCGAATGGCTGAATTTTGGGGGCAAACAACACCCATATTCTCCATTCGCCCGATCTCCTCCCTTACAAGGTGCTGACAATCAAAGGGAAGGCAAAATAGAATGGTATTGATGTCTTTGACACAAGACAAATACAAGTAGATCAGATAGTTTAATGGGATAATAGAATCCAAAGTATCATTCCGAAACAATGCACCACTACTCAGGCCGTTGTGAGGTGCGTTATTGAGCCGAGCGTCGCCAGCGGTAGCGCAGAATGCCAACGCTTCGGGGCGGCGATGAGGCGGGACGCCCAGAAACGGCGGGGTTGGGGGGGCGAATTCGCTACCCGGCGTGGGACGTCGATACCAGAGGCAGCACGAAACATACATCATGCATGGTGTCCGTGGTCCACTCGTGGAAGACAGTCTCGCGCGCCGTGTGAGGTGTGCGCCAGTCGCGAAGTGGGCCGCCACAGAACAAGCACAGGGCGGGCGGGCGGCGCTATCGGCGTAGACCATTGCACACGAGTATGCGGCACACGCATGGCGGCGAGGGACGACAGCGCGTACTGTCTCTGGTGCGTGCCTGCTGTGAACCGATCCAGAGCGCCCGCAAAAGATGTGGGCGCAATGCCGCCGACCACTGACCACAAGGCGAGGCGCGAGACGCACGTAGAGGCGTGGGGGGCGACATGTCGTGTGCTGTGCGTGCGCACCATGGTATGGGGACGCAGGCGGCGGCGGCAGAGCGTGCGTACGGATGCACCGGGTTCCTGAACTGCCGCTACCGGGCGCGGAGGGACATCGGAAGTCGTTAGTGCAGACCCAGACAATCTGGAGCTTGCATGAGAGCTCGGGGTGAGCTGCGCGTGCGGGCCAGCCATGGAGCAGGACGCGGGGGCGGAATGGCTGCCCGAGACTGGTGCCATCGGCGCTACGCGATGCGGGCCGTAGACGTCCCAGCGCTATTGGATAGTGATTTGACATAATGGGGAAAGCCCCACCTGCAATCTGAGTGGAAGGGAACACCAGAGCGAGGCGGAAAAGCGCAATCAAGGTGCAGGTCCTGCAACGGCGATTCTGAGCCCTGGGATGAAGGACGGGCTTGAGAATCCCGGAAAGAAAAGTGATAGGCCTAATTATATAGGATGCAACAAGGCGGTGGGGGCCCGGGCCAGCTTTTATGGATTGTGCTGCCCGTGGGATGCTGCCGCACGCACCGGTAACAACAGTGTATCGAGGGCAATCCAGAGGCTGGTAAAGGTCCATGGTGGTGGTTGAGGTAAGGGAGAGCAGCCCTGAGAAGTCGGGGAGCGAGCGAAGAGGGAAGAAGGAAATTGATGGGATTGATGAGTTGTCAACCAATAGCCCAATTTGGACAGGCGGAACGCGCCCGTGCACGGACCATCAACGGCGGCAGGCGCGAGCGCGTGGGCGGCGAACGTGCGGCGGCATCGTGTGGGAGGAAGGTGAAATGATACCATCAATTCACCGCTGAGTTAGAGGCTCTGATATATCATGACCCTCCGCTAATCAGAGGAGCCATGATATATCAAATCGCCGCATACGCCTGTTCAGCCAAGCCTGGGCACAGATGTCAGTCTAGTGCGAACGATGCAAGGGGAAACTACTCTCCTTGGTGGATTGGGTTATGTTTTGCAGTTCTGTTTTCCGAGTGCGGTTTGGTCTGCAAGCCACAACTCTACGTGGTCCAAAGCGATTCAGCAAGAAATATTATCATTGAATTTGTACAAGCTGCAATCACCAAACTAAAACAAAGTAACAGGAACTAAGGATCAGCGAGGGAAGGGTGGTCTAGGAAGAATTTGGGTTAACTTATTCCAGCTTACGTCGTTCGACAGAGTTCATATAATTCTGGATCGATGTCAGTTATCAACTTTTTGGAACAGTAGTACGGGACCTACCCTCCACCTCGGCGGACAATCTCGTGCTGACCGCAAACATTTGCGTCAAGGACGCTGCAAAGGCAGTCAGTACTAAGGCCGGATAATAAAAGCCTCATTACTACGATTTGTCCTGAACTAATCCCATCCACACCCACGGCGGCGAATACTCCAACCTACAATGCTCAGCAAGCCCTCTTGTATTCAAATGGTTGCTTCCCAGGAATACAAGAATTGAACCAAGCACCGCAAGCCACCTGAGAAATTTAACACTGCTAGTCGGCAGTTGAACGTCCAACATACCGCTTATTCGTGACCGTCAGGAAGAGCGCACGGTTCTCGAGATCAATGGAGTACTTGTTGTCCGGAATAACAGGGTTATTTCGCCGTAGCTTCGAATCGTCAGCAGCCTTTGCATGCACAACGATATTTAAATTATAGAATTGACGCGCGGCGAGAAGGAGGAACCCACCAGTGAGGTGAACTCGGTGGGGTGAGCATACAGGATTGAGCGCAGGATAGAGTCAAGTCATGTCATCTGGAGTGCGCTGGAGCGGTAGAACTGCAAGAAGTACGTGAATCCAAACACGATAATAACGGCGGCGATAACTGTAAGCACCGAGTCAGAAGCTGAACTCAATTGAAATGAATGGCTCACTGAAGTAGTGCTCGAGGATGGTGATGAGGATCACGGATCCGATGACCTGGGTCAGGACCAAAATGACTGAAAGGAGATCGGCGGATATCGCAGCACTTAAGAGATGAGAGACATACACATTCGCATGGACACTAAGAACATGCAGATGAGCGACATGCAGACCGAAAGACCAAATGTACATACTTAGCAGAGCGTTGTCTATAGCTACAAAGAAATACGGTTAGCGCTGGAGAAATAGATACTTTTACAAGCGTACTGGGGATGTCCTTTCCAAACTGCGAACATCATCAGTCAAGGGACTCAGATGGCGAGCACCGACAATCAATGCTACTCGCTCATCCCGGGCTTTCATCAGGTTGTCCAGGGCGCCTGTATCCATTATCCGCATTGAGTATTGAACGGGATGGGATTGAATGGAACGAAAACGCACCGGATATCGTCTTGCCCGCAAAGTGATTCAAGAGCAGGCAGGGGATCGCGACTCCGAGCCCGAAGAAACACAAGACCCCGAGGAGGTTGTACAGGAATATCTTGCCCACGGCGATCTCGTTGGGGGCGTCTGCATACGTCGAGCAGGTTAGCGTTAGCGCGGGTAGCAAGGGGGAGGGAGGGACGTACCAATGATGACGAAGAGCTGGTGTGTGAACCGTGCGACGCGGTCGACGTCTGTGGTCCTGAGGATGGGTTTTAAAATCAGCTCGAAGGCAGAAGAAAGAGGAAGAGGAAAAGTGTACATGAGGGCCATGACCTGCGCCTTGGACGAGAAAACCGTCCGCATCCGGGGCCGAGGCATCGGATACAGGCGCGCCAGTGTTCTCGGCTTTTGCGACGGCGGCAGAAGAGGCGGTGTCCTTGCGGACGAGTGTCTTGGCGAACAGGACGGTGTTGAGCTGCGCACGGAGGCGAGCCTGCAGCGAGGCGGTGGTCAGAACCACAGTTGGCCTAACGCAATGTCAGCACAATACCATAAAAACGGAGAGAAGGGCACGGGTAACGGTGACTGAAACGAAGGCATCGGTCAGTAGATCAACGATGTATGACGAATGGCATGCACACAGACGTACCCACGAACAAAGACACATTCGATCCAAAAAGGCACACCACCCACACCCACACCCACTCGGGGTGCTCTCGCTGCGGAACATAGACCAGACTCGCAAGAAGATGGAACCTCCGTGGGAGCAGAGTGCGGAGGTCAATTCTGGGGACTTGAGGAAGACGAGTTTGCGCCCCTCGACTTCGGCGTCTTCCGGCCATCAAGGCACTGGTGTATTGGAGGGCAGCGGATGTAAACTGGAGAAAGACGGCCGAGCATACCGAGTGACGCATAAACACAGACGTTGGGCCTCTCAAAGGCACTGGCAATCGGCTAAAACGGGCTAATTAATGTCCTAAACGATGTGGGTGAAAGGGACGGGTCGTTGTGATGATAGCGGAACATACTCGATGCCCAATGTATACATTTGGCAGCGCCTGCGGGCGTCTGCGGGCATCTGTGGAGATCTCGAGGAGAATGGTCGTGGCTTGGAAGAGATGTGTGGAAGGCGGTGCAATTGTTGGGATCAAGTGGATAGGCGGAGCGAGGCGGAAGGACATATGTGGCGTGGGAAGGGATGTGGTAAATGGCATATAAGATGGATGGTGTAAACGATGGAGGCACGACGGAAAGAAACTTAACTTTCTTGGAAAGTAATGGGTGCGGGGGCGCTTGACGGTGGAGGTGGAGGCAAAACAGATGCGGGGGAGGGGGAGGCAAATAGGTTGGAGAGAAACTACTGGGTGTGAACCCCGATCGACCGACAAAGCTCGATCACAGCCCCTAGAATCGACCATGACAGATCCTGGGTGAGTACGTACCTTCAAGCAGATATGAATGCCGTAATTTCACTGTGGATTCTAGATTCTTGGCGCTAACCGATGTTTGCGAAGAAATAATTACAGGTGAGTGCAAAGTTCCACGCTCGAAATCAAAGTACACACGCACACGCACAGAGAAGGGATGAATAAGTTTTGCAGTCGCATGAAAAAAAATAATTGGCGCGCATGGCTGGAAGTGAACACGAGAAGGTTACGAGCGGATTGTACGCACAAAGGATCCCGAGTTAGTCTTGTACAACATTGCAATGTTTCAGGCTTACAGATATTCCGTGCGCTATACCGCAGTGAATACATTTGTTGGGATTAGCGTTGGCCAATTTTTTCGGAGGGATTGGCGGTGGGTGATGGTGAAAAAGAAGACACACTTGCTTTGGTAAGCACTCAATGGCACACATTCTTTTGGTCTTGTTTGGTCTGATGTGATGGCATCGGGTAAAAATCTCACCGTTAGAAATTTAACAGGATTTCGAGGTGGATTCAATTCCCAAAGCCGTACCCGCACGTTGAATGAAAGAGGTAGACATTGTGGCATGGGGAGAAACATACAGGTTGCGAATGTTTCATCGAAGAGCAAAAAAGGAAATACCCAAATACTGTACTATTTAATTCAATTCGTCGGTCACGTGTCACAGGCCCCCAAATCGACGAATAATTTCGCGCCTGTCACAGGTTACCGAGGCTGAGCGCGAACTTGTAAAAAAGTCATGAAATCGCGAAAAAAACGCGTCCAAAATCAATTTTTTTCTTCGCTGATGCGCCCTGATGTTGGAATGGCCGCGGCGCTCACACAGCTGCCATTTATGATGTGATCAGAGAAACTGGACTTGTCCCGCTCCCACACGCACTCGCGCGACGCTAAAGCACTGTGAATCGGACTTGCAGCTCACAAGGCCTTCAAGTTCTATTGAAACTACTTGGTAGATAAAGCCTAAAGGGAGCTAAACCAGGAACAGGGATATTCTGGTCCTTGTTGGTGTGGCGCCAAAACTCATCTGGATGTCCTGGAGCAAAGCGCAAATTTGTTTTTGTGTCACGGTCCCCAGGGGCAATCAACGAATATGAAAGTTTGTTGCTCGATGTCACGGGTCACAGGGCGCGCGAATTGAATTAAATAGTACAGTACACATGAAAAGGATCATGTGAACGGAGGGGGCTCTCAACATGGTGGCCATTGCGCCCTTGGAAGCCTTGGAAGCGAAGGTGTTTGTGTCCCCAATCGCGGACTCTTTTTTTCTGGGTTAGATATTTGGGTGAGCAGGCAGAACAATGGTCTTACGGGTGCAGAAAGAGTCTGAGATGTCATTTCCAGTAGCACCTAATTTGTTTTATCGTGTTCTCGTCAGCTTACAATGTGAAGTGAGCAAGACGACACAAACTCTCTGTATCCCCTCAACTCGGACTTCACCTAATGAACTCCTCGCCCCCGTACTCCCGTAAACGCGCCGGGAATGCTGGTCACAACAAGTGCAATGAGTGGCGATATGAACCCGACCCAAAGTAAAGGCGCAATCAGGCTGTGAGAACGCGCGAACTTCGAGTCTCGTTTGCCGTGCCCGAACAAAGGGGGCATCGTAGGCCTGTACAACGAAATCAGCACCGTGCGCGGCCGTCGAACTGAGCAACGTAGCTGTACTGACATGCCAATACAACGGTTCCTTGGCACGCAAATCGGGACATACCGAGGCGCGCAATTCCTAACCAGCACACAGATGTTGCAGGTCGCAATGCCTGCGGCCTCGGGGTGCTCAAGAGAAAACTCTGTGTGCCAGCCGAAGTCAGCTCAACAATGAAGGAACCAAGCTAGTCCACCTGAACTTCTTTTACATGTACTGGCATACTTTTGTGCTGGAATCAAGCGTTGCAGGGGGTCAATAACTTGAAGTGACAGAGGATAAGATAACACTTTTGTACCTGAGCTCAAGCTTCAAGGCAACCCAATGTTGACGTCGAATCCTGAAAAGTTTTAGCAGGCAAGGTTCAAAAAAAGATGAATGGAACATATTTGAAGTGTACTGTCACAGCTCGGCATCTGACAGATTAGAATCACCGTCCGAGGCAAGAATAACTGAAGGAATTGTAAATGCGGATGAATCAACAAGGATGCATGTCGACTTGAGCGAGACTTGGACTGAAGTCATGCAGTTCTGATACATCACTATATCACCTCAGTGAATCAAAATTTCAAATGGTTACAAATCGAGCGCACCTCAGTGCATGGCGTCGTACGTCTCGGCATTCTAGAGTGCTGGGAGGCGGTCTTACACTTGAATCACTCCGCCAAATTGATTGTTTTGACAAGGCCAAAAATGTCACTGATATCCTCTGTTCCAGCCACAGTATAACCGCCACTGGGACTGGGGGTCTTGGTTGCGATTTTATGCCAACTGAGACTGGAAGTATCAGTCGCTCTCCTGATACCTTCCATATCAGAGCGACTGATACGGCTGTTGATACGGCCGGATCACCCGGGCCGGCGCGGGCCTCCCCGGACCGCCGACTGATACACTCGCTGATACCTTCGGTATCAGCCACGGAGATACCTTGTTTGATACTCATCATCTCAGTGAGCCAGAAACTAACTCTGAAATGATTAGTTTATGGAGAGCATATTCTGTTACTTAAACCTCAGATCTCAGAAACATTTCCGATGACTCTGAAACAACACAATTTCCGGAGTGAATTGCCGATGAGAAAAATGAATTGTGATTGAATGGGAAATGCCTTACCTCGGAGGATACAAGCATAGTAATGGCCTCGGCTTAGTGTGTAACAATATCTGGGCAAGTAAGGTCGATAAAGAAAATGAAGGGAGGAAGCAAAAAAAAAATGTGAAAAGCTGAAACTGGACTGAAAGTAGACAAGAATCGAACCAGACGTACTTACCCCGAGTTGGGTTGGACAAGCGTATGTCTTGGAATGCGTAGAGGCTATTATCGATCCAAGTGAAAAGTCAAGTCATTATGGTGATAGAATTGAATTGAAAGTTCTAAACGAACATAATTTACGGAGTGTGAGCCAGAGAAATATGAGGTTGCTCAATGATTCAGCAGATCCAAGTCGATTGAGTCAGTAGAGAGTGGGTACTGTACTATTTAATTCAATTCGTCGGTCACGCGTCACAGGCCCCCAAATCGATGAATAATTTCGTGCCTGTCACAGGTCACCGAGGCTGAGCGCGAACTTGTAAAAAAAAGTCACGAAATCGCGAAAAAAACGCGTCCAAAATCAATTTTTTTCTTCGCTGACGCGCCCTGATGTTGGAATGGCCGCGGCGCTCACACAGCTGCCATTTCTGATGTGATCGGAGAAACTGGACTTGTCCCGCTCCCACACACACTCGCTCAATGCTAAAGCACTGTGAATCGGACTGGCAGCTCACAAAGCCTTCAAGTTCTATTGAAACTACTTGGTAGATAAAGCCTAAAGGGAGCTAAACCAGGAACAGGGATATTCTGGTCCTTGTTGGTGTGGCACCAAAATTCATCTGGATGTCCTAGGACTATTCCGCGCGCCAGCTCGACACCCATTATCAGAAATTCTTGTTCTGCACAGCCACTGTTACCGCAAAAATGCGGTAACGGAACACCCATACCAAAATCTGTTACCGCAAATTGCGGTAACGGAACACCCATCTCAAAATCCGTTACCGCAAAAATGCGGTAACGGATTACCCTATCAAAAAAAAAACACATCCCCAAATCCATTACCGCAAAATTGCGGGTAACGGATTACCCTATCAAAAAAAAAACCAACTCAAAATCCGTTACCGCAAAAGTGCGGTAACGGAACACCCATCCCAAATCCGTTACCGCATTTTTGCGGTAACGGATTACCCTATCAAAAAAAAAAACACATCCCCAAATCCGTTACCGCAAAATTGCGGTAACGGATTACCCTATCAAAAAAAAAAAACCAACTCAAAATCCATTACCGCAAAAACGCGGTAACGGAACACCCATACCAAAATCCGTTACCGCAAAAATGCGGTAACGGAATACCCTTCTCAAAATCCGTTACCGCAAAAATGCGGTAACGGAATACCCATCCCACAATCCGTTACCGCAAAAATGCGGGTAACGGATTACCCTTCAAAAAAAACACATCCCCCAAATCCGTTACCGCAAAATTGCGGTAACGGATTACTCATTCCAAAATCCGTTACCGCAAAAATGCGGTAACGGTTCACGCTAACAAAAAAAAAACCCATGTCAAAATCCGTTACCGCAAAAGGGCGTTATTTGACATCCGAGCTTCGACCCTTCTTTCCGTTAAGTGTGAATTTCTTTTCTATCCATTTTTCCTCGGACTCTCTAGGTTTTCTGACATGACGTCTTCCTGTGACTTTTCTCCCCCTCACCACACTTCTTTCTAGGTCATAACCTGAAGAACGCGAGGTTACTAGGAGTTCGACCTTATACCCGCCGATCGGGACAATAAGAAAGTATTGTTTTTCTATTTTTCCTTGCAGTACCGCACTTTCCTGGGCCTACATAACGTCTGCATAGGTTCCTTCCCCAACCCACCCCATTTTGGTCTAGGTCATTACCTCAAGGACGCTGGTATTACCAGAACTTTGAGCTTCGAGCAACCAGTATGATTTCTTTTTCTATGTATGTTTCCTTGGACTCCCGCACGTTCCTTGGCTGAACTGGTCTTCTTCGAGGGCCGATGCTCCACCCTCCTCACTTAGAAGCTGAAAGATGCAGGCGTTTTTCTGCTCAAACAGATCAGTGCTAGTGTGAACTCTTTCCTACCTATTTTTCCTTAGGACTCTCGCCGTCTACTTCGTTGACATGACCGCTAACTAGGATGATTGTAATCACGGCGACTTCAAGATTGGCCATATTACCTCGCTCGTTCTACATTTCTGTGACACGCACGCTCGGTTGCTGCTGGCTCTTTGCCTCGACTAATGTGTTCTGTTACTAGGTGATGAAGAAGCTCTAGCTGGACAACTTCCAACTCTTTCAGGTTTACCTACACTTGCTGGTAGTGTTTTACTTGGTCTGACGCGGGACAAAATTGTATCTTAGATTCTTTTCCTTTACAAATTGAACAAAACCAACTATTACCTTCCGTTCATCGAGGTTGTGGACCGCCCGATCGACGACCGAGTTATGAATTTCTATCTGTCCCATCCCAGGACATGGACCCAGGTTCTCGGATAGGATAGTTAGGGGCTGATTTTGTTTTTTGACGCGGCTGAAACTGGAGCGCAGGTTCATATCCATGGTAAGACGTTGAAGATCCAGATTACGTTGCAGAATCCAGGTTACGCCGCACATGCATCGCCTGATTCTCTGGCCGTCTTTATTTGACGCCGCTCCTTCGATATCCCTTCAGACCTTCGTATCTTGTCTTAATTGTATTCACACCTTTGGAATCTATTTCTTTTAAAGGACTGACTCCAACGGCTGTTTTCAGAACGAGGTTGCGAGTGGGAAGTCAGTGCAAGAGACTAACGGCTGTTCAACAACCGCGACGTCGTGATACACACACCTTTTGTTTGGGTTTTTATTGCAAGCCTCCCTCGCCCTGCCCCGTTGTTATCGGGACCCTACCCACACGAATTTGTCCGGCATTCAACCAGTGAGCTACGTAAATTGCTTCCAGCTCAGTCAGGGTGCGTTTCAGTTCGATTTTATTAACTTGACATGCTAGCCTTTTCCTTTGAAACAAATCTCACCTCCCAGCTCAATCTACCGACCTTGAGGCTAAACTGTTCGACGTGCAGAGAGAAGCTGTGCATTTGTTTCCCGATGTTTGATGCATATCACCTCTTGCTTCCTCCCACGACCTGGCGCTTGGAACCCTCTCTCTGGCCTCAGTTCCCGGTCAAATCTCGGCCTGACGATCGCGCGTACTTAAGCGTGTTCTCTGCAACCTCTCCTCGACCTCTAGCCGCCAATTTCCGATGAGCACCATCAACGACGAAGTATCCGGTCGAAAACGGCAACAGGGCAATACCACGAAACAATCAAGTCTTCCCCACCCGCGCGATACTTAAAGACTCCGACCTCGGTGGCGAGCGGGATGGCTTCAGTCTCTCGACGTCCCGATTGGTTTCTGCCTTTTTCCTCGATCTTGGGGCAGCGCCTGGCTTGAATTTGGGGCGGCATCGGCCTGGAGCGCACCGCAAAGGAACCGCCATACTTAGGCATGCATCTTAATTATACAACGGTACGTTTCTCCGTCGCCCTAACCCTTTTTCTTCCCGAGCTGACCTCCGCAACGATCGAGCCGGTGCAACCACTGGCAGCTTCACCGTTGCTACGTTCGTCCCGCCCCGCCAACCCAACGCCACCGCGCAGTCTCCCCTTGCTGTCTTGCTTGTAGCCGCCGCCGTTGCTGCCGCCGTCCCGCGCCACGTCACGTCTGCGCGCACCCGCCTCCCCTTCGCCTCACCGCGCCTGCCTGCGCTCAACGTTGCGCCACCTACCTCACCCTCGCTGCCACCCCTGTCCCGCGCACCCCCGACGCTCCCCACACACGCTTCCGCATCGCATTGCCCTGCTCGTCCCGTCCCACGTCCATCCTGCGCAGTCCTCGCTACGCACCATTCCTATGCTGCCCCCATCCGTCCCGCACATCCTGCACGCCACCTACGCGCCCCTGCATTCAACGCCCACCCGCCACTGCTCCCCTGCGACCGCGTCTGCGCCTGCCTCCGAGAAGCCACGGTTCCCATAAACCTAACGCCGGCCACGGCCCGTGCTACGTCACCCCGTCTGCCCGTGCGTGCCCGTGCGCGCCCACATCTCAAACCACCCCCGCGCACTTCCCCCACGCGCACATGCCCTTTCCTCAACGTCCGCCCCCCGTGTCTGCCGCCCGCGCTACGCACGTCCCACCGTCCCACACCCATGCACGTACTTCCCACAGCCGCGCATCCACTTCCCACAGTTGCGCACAACCCTTTCCCCACGCCGCCCTAGGTTTATGTATACCCGCGGCCCCGGCTCTACCCCTGCCCTCTCCCCGCACCCGCCGCTCGCCGCCCGCCTCACGCACCCCCATCGCACGCTGCCCCTGCGGACTCGCCACGGCACTAGCGTGCCGCCTCTACTTCCCCCTTCTGCGTCTCCTCCCTGTAGCGCCCTCCCGCATGCCCCCTTGCATCGTAGCCTCCCGCACGGCTCCGCATCGCGCCGCTTTGCCCGGCTCTACACGGCGGCTACGCTCCTTTCTCCCAGCCACACCCGCGCGCCCCTCCGCGCTGTCACGCCCCATCCCGTCCCGTCTCCGCCTTGCTACACCGACTCCCCTTGCCCGCCTCCACTCTGCCCCGCCACGCGGGTTTTTCCTCGCGACCACGCCACAGCACCCGCGGCCGTGTTGGCCCGCCCATTGTGTCCCGCCTCCGCGTCACCGATTTTACTTGATGTAGTCAGTACAGACCGCACTAATGCAAAAGATTTTGCCTTCTGGCGTGAAACAACCTCTCCAATTCAACAGGCGTCCCTTTTGATGATTGTGGAAGGCATTTCACCTCGCAAGTTTTGCATACCGTCTTCAATTCAACTGCTGTTTTCTCCTTTATTTCATCCCCCCCCCTCTTCAGGCCCTGGGGCGAGTCTGAATTAAATCACCGGTGGTACGTCCTTTCGTCTAGTAAAATATAAAGCCCTCGTTCTGACCTTTGATACGAGTTAGTTCGACTCGGACCCCGTCCTTTCAGTGGCCACAGCATCCGATTTATAATGCAGGGACGATTCGATTTACTCGGACGGCAAGCTGCTTCGGTTCTTTGCTCTCATTTATGCGCCTAGGTAAGCCTCGCCTATTATTCTCTCCTGAGTCTGCAAATCATGCTTCAAAAAATCCGGACCAACCTTTCTCTTAGATCTTCTGCGGCGCCACAAGGCCGACAACCAGTGCCTCGATAAAAGCTTAGAGGTGGGTCGGAGTCACTTTCATTTGATTTCGTAACTACTTCTTCCTCGGACTCAATATTCACGTAGTTCATTTGCTATTCTTTAAACTCCTCAGCACCGTCCTGCGCTTCCTCCAAATCAAAATTCTGCTTTCATCGGGCTCGTTCTATGCCCCATGTCGCGTTTCTGTTCTCCGACGCATTTTATCCATACTCTGATACTCACTTGAACCCAGAACATGTCAGCTAGATGGTCGGGCTGCTTAAACTCGCATTATCTTTGCATTCATTTACTTGACCTTCAAGCTTTCAGTCTGACCCTCTCCCACTAGAATAAAGTTCACCAGGACATCTGGGTCGATTACCTATCTATCAGCTCCTAGCATCTCCGTCATCCACATCTTCCTTCAACTTGGTCTTCCATCATGGGTCTCTCCGTGTCTCGTCTGCTCTCTGCCCTTTTTATTAAAAAGGAATGCGTGCGTACTTCTGGGCGATTCCTTTTGTATCTTTCTGACGTTGCGGGCCTCGACAGGAATTCTTATGGTATGATACCACATCTCATACGCTGTGTACCCGGTACAATCTTCCTTTCGATAAGGTTGGTCTCGATGCCGCTGGTAAGACCACCATCCTGTAAAAGCTGAAGCTGGGAGAGATTGTCACCACCATTCCAACGATCGGTGAGTGTCCACGTCGTCTCGCTTCCAACAGTCGATTCAACACATCCAATTAGGTTTCAATATTGAGACTGTTGAATACAAGAACATTTCCTTCACCGTGTGGGACGTCGGTGGTCAGGGCAGGATTCGTTCGCTGTGGAAACATTGTGAGTCCAATTTTTTTGCCGCCTCTTTGCCGACCTCACTCCTCGAAACGGCTTCCAGAACACCCAGGGCATCATATTCATCGTCAATTGTAGTGATCAGGAACGTGTAGCTGAGGCCCGCGAGGAGCTACAGCGGCTGCTCAACGAAGATGAACTAAGTTTAGGCTATCTGATGGACTTTCCGAAATTCATTGTCTGTCAATTTCAGGACAGCCACACTGCACACCTGTTATTCGACAAGTTGCTGCGCGGCCCGCTCCTTGCGCACAGAACTGTGGTAAGTCGTGGTGCGCTCGTTCGTGTGTTGTAAGAGTTCAACCGCAATTCAGATTCTTGTCACCCATCACGTCGACCTCGTTCTTTCGGGAGCGCATTATCTTGTGCGCATGTTGGACGGGCGTATTGATACGCAGGGCACTGTAGAAGACCTCCGTGCTCAAGGCCTCCTCGATGATATCACTCACTGACACTGCGACGGATGCCAAGGCCGAGGAGCCAGTGGCAGCCATCGGGGATAGCAGTGCAGATCTCGACGACGCGGAGGCCAAGCCCAAGAAGCCCCGGAAACTGGTAAAGGACGAACACCGCGCAAATGGAGGGGTGAAGTGGGCGATCTATCGCAGCTATCTCCAGGCCTCGTCGTATGGAATCTGGGCCTTCTTGCTGTTTGCGGTACTTTTAGGTCAGCTTCTGAGTGTCGGCGAAAAGTTGTGGATAAAGGTACGTTAGGTTAACCCTAGTTCCATTGTGGCTCTGTTTGGCGTGGATAAATTACCGTTCTCAGACTTGGGGTAACGCGTATCAGCAAAACACAACGCTCATGTTCCACTCGTACCAAGCTTTCAGGTCGCTGAACCCAGAATACCCGATGGACGGGTCGTTCAACTTTGTACAGGTCAATTCACGCTTCGAAATGGCCCCTGGCGTGTTTGGTATCAATTGGCCCAGCGCTATCGACCATCCCCTATTCTATGTTGGGGTTCATGCTGCCATTGGGTTGACCACGGCCTTTTTCAGTCTGTGCTCCGTCGCGGCGCAATACACCCGGGCTTTACGGGCATCTCGAAAACTCTTCAGGTAGGTGTTTTATTTGTCATATTCTCTCCACTCAAAACAAATTGCAGACAACTCCTAGTTTCTGTGGTTCGTGCGACCTTCCGTTTCCACGACACAACGCCTCTGGGTCGGATGCTGAACCGCTTCGGGCTAGATATGGACAAAATCGACTCGGATCTCGCAGGGTCTCTGCAAACTGTTAATTCTTCGTTGGCTGGATTTTTCGCCTCAGTCACTACGATCAGTAACTCCCATTGCCTTCGCGTTCAAGGGCATTCACTAATGCATTTGTAGTATCGTTTTCCCTGGATTCTTGTTCCCCGCCTTCGTTCTTGGCTACATTTATTACCTTCTCGCCCTGGGCTATCTCAACACCGGCCGCGATTTGCGGCGAATGGAGTCGAACAGTCGTTCTCCGATTGTTTCGGACTTCGGCGAACTGCTCGAAGGAATCGTTGCCGTCAGAGGTATGCGCCAGGTGATTGATCTAGGGGTGTTCTTAACGGCAGTGTAGCATTCTCAGCGGAGAATCGTTTCCTAGACAATCTCCACACGCGAACCAAGACCGGTGGATTTTCGTCTGATTCATTCCAGAATACCTGAGCTGATTGCACCGTGTAGCAACCAAGATGTGATATGTTTTCTGGTATGTTGCGTTCGCAGTCCTTTCTGGCAAGAACATCAATTCGAACCCGCAGGATGACAAAACGCTGGTTGCTTCTCAACTTTGACTGTCGCGGTGCGGTTGGCTCCAAAATTTCCAGATATTCAGCAGATCGATCGTGCAATTTTCAGGTGCCTTGGTGAGTCACGGCAATGGTGCAGGAACATTCTAAATTCGTTCCAGGCGGTATTCATCACTGCTTTGTTCTCTATTACCTTCCTCGACAACGACGCTGGTCTTGCCGGCCTTGCCATCACGGTACGCGTCGGCTCCATATTCAATACATTCCGCTGAACTATTTACAGTCCGCGCTGACCTTTACCAACGCCGTGTATTGGGCCTGCAGGAACTGGACGGGTCTGGAGGTAGATCTGAAGTCAGTGTCCCGTTCTGCGACACTAACCAATCTGACACACCATTGCACTTCAGTTCGGTCGAGCGCGTTGTCGAATACCTCAAATTACCACAAGAGCCTCCGGCGGTGATCGAATCCAATCGGCCGCCGGCGTATTGGCCCTCGAGTGCTAGAAATGAGAACCTCCTTAGCGTCGAAAACCTGGTGGTGAAGTATTCGCCGGAGCTGCCACCGGTACTCCAGGGTATCTCTTTCACTTTGAAAGCTGGCGGGCAAGTCGGTTTAATTGGACGTACCGGGAGTGGCAAATCCACTCTGGCCATGAGCATCCTTCGTTTCGTGAGTCTTGATCCTCCAGCTGAAGCTCGGTTGATTCATGCGATTCCCTCTAGGTTGACCCGGTGAGCGGTAAAATCGTACTTGACGGCATAGATATCCGGACTATCGGGATCAATGGTAATGATTACATTCTTCTTTTCAAGCAAAGGGAGGCTAATGCTCGTGGGTAGATCTGCGCTCTCGATTGGTAATATACTGTCCTTCACCTAATCTGCCGCTAATCAGCGTGGCAGACTTTCATTCCTCAGGACGCCACACTGTTTTCGGGGACTTTGAGAGACAACCTTGACCCTTTCGATATCTCGTTTCGAGCCGCATCCCAATCGGCAACCTAACTTGACCTCTCATAGGGGATCACGATGACGCTGCATGCATGGACGCGCTTTATCGCGTCCATATGATCAGTGATAACCCGACCCACTCTCAGGGGCCATCCCGCGGGCAGTCCACCGCTGCGTCGCCCAGCTCTTCCCGTCCACCGTCGATCAGCGGCAGCACGACGGACGTATCGCTGCTCACTGATGTCGACACCAAAGCCTCGGTGTCCCTGGATACGCAGGTGTCCGCCGGCGGGGACCAATTTCTCGCAAGGGCAGCGCCAGCTCATAGCGATGGCCCGAGCATTACTTCGACGGAACTTTGTAGTGGTGATGGACGAGGCTACGAGCAGCGTGGAATTTTCGACGGACGCCAAAATTCAGAAGGCGTTACGCGAGGGTTAGGTACTACCGACGCCCACTTCCTCTCGGCAGGCCCAAACTCTGCTCGTTCACTACTAGGTACGTTCCTTTTCATTTCCATTTCCCTCGAACCAACTGACTTCCTAACCGCAGAATTGCGCTCTACCCAAGGGTTGACACCAGGCACGCGTTCATTTTTCTTTACCTGGGGCTTCTCATTGACTTGAGTTCGTCTCTAGTTATCTCCCCCACCGCCTCGTTATTCGAAGAGCCGTGACGATGGTAGTGGACATTCTACCAGATGCGTTGCCTTTCAATTCTTTTTTACTTCAACTGACTTGACTTTAGATTTCAATCCACTGGCGAGAGCCCGGTCTTGAACGGTTGATATGATTATAGTCCCAGATGCGTCTCGTTCTACTCTGCTATTCATTTTACTGACTCCCTTGTCTCGTCTGCTCAAGGAGCCTTCAAGCTTACTCTGACATCGAAGTCTTGTCAGCCTCGGTACGTTTTACCTTGCTCGCGTTCGATCCCTACCGACTGGAATTGTTTTGATAGCCTTCGTGTAGTGTATGAGGTGCGTACGATTACTTCCTTTGACTCGAGCTCGTTCCACTGATACTTTACAGAATATATCAGCAAACTCGGTGTCGGACAATTCGCTATTGCTATAGCTTCAGTACGCCCCATGTTATTCATTCATTGATTTATTTGACTGACTACATACCTTGTCTACGCTCTAGTCGCTTTCAAGTTTACCTCGAAACTCCAGTCTTGCTCTCAACATGCTTCGGGATGTTTTCCTTGCCGGCGTTCAAACACCGACTTACTGAACTATCTTGAACGACTATCACTATTAAATTGGTCCTGCGTGCGTTCCCATCATTTCCTCCCAACTTTCGTTTCAACTCTGCACTGGCCTGACGTATACGGCTCTCAATCGCATATTTTTGATTCATTAACTCCGACTCTAAGCCAGAGACGATGGGAGATATGTCCCCACCTTGATTTTCTTCATTCAATTCACTGACTCGCGCTTTATAGCTTCAGCTTAACTACCATAGCCGACTTGCTGCTTTGCCTCGGCGTTCAACTAAGTAAGTGGCGTCAATTTCAATACCACTCTGTTCTAGCTATCTATCAATTCGTTGGCCTTCGCTCACTCCCAGATAATCAACTCTCGCAAGGTGAGTTAAGGTCTTGCTTGTTTTTGCGCTGGTCGATTTGGAGCTGACTGTATGGAATCTAGATACCTTGCACGACGCGACGCGACTCAACGCAACGCCCAACAACCGTAAGTCTATCACTTAAGATTTCAATTCCAAACTGACTGACTTTTAAATTCGGCGCAGTGCCCCGCTCGATTGAAGCGTACTTCAGACTCAAGCGTGGAGCACGTCGAACCCATCTCGGCGCCGCCGCGATTTTCATCGTAGACCTTTGTTTGATTCGATCCGGGACAACGTTGGTGAGTAATCTTTTACAACCTAGGGCTGACCATCATTCTAATACTGGTTCAAGACATCTAGGTGGACAGTGGGGAGTGGAGCGGCTTCAGAGCCCTCAATCGGTAAGTCTATTATTGCCTTTTCTCAAAGTGATCACATTGCAAGACTGACGTTGCGATGCGCAGATTTATTCGAGCGTGCGGCGTTCAAGAACATCCCCACAGTCCGTACGATCCGAGCCAACGCTTACTCGCATGGACTTCGGATAGGCGACACAGAATGAAGGGAGTATTCCCTTTCAAAGGTATTTTACACTCCTCGTTCCAATCTCTGCCTACGTACACCAACTGACTTCGTTTCTCTCTTTTTTAGACGCTTTGAATCCCTGTGTTGTCCCTTTAAATCCTGTTCTCCTGCTACTGCGAGTTCTTCAATCTCTTGACGTCCATCACCGGTCCTTCCCGTCCGTTGTATCAAGCCGCGATCGACAAAATTCGTCCTGCCGCCCTCGACTGAGTACCTGCACCATTCCCACTTGCGAAGCTTGACTCCCACAGAATAAATTGGGTACGTCCCCTTTTTTTTCCCCTTTCTTCATTCTCCTTCCAGCACCGACTCCCCTCTATATCACGACGCAAGGTACCACCCTCGGTTCTGTGCTCTACCATTTGCATCCACGCGCACGCGTCGCACTAATGTGGATTCCTGGGATCTGCGACTGCTGCGTGTCGCTCATTGGTTGTTTCGTGAAACTCTTATTTAGCCTCTCCTCGCGGCGCGTTCGTACTCGAGGTGCGCTGAGTTCCCAATTCTCGCCGATTTGAGTGCGTCTGATTATTCAAAGAAGGATCTACATCTCACAGGCGTTTCCCTGCGCTAACCTGCTCTCCCCACGCGGAAACAAATGTTCGACGTGCGTTATCATCTTCGACTATTATTTGACAGTACTCAGTTTCGAGAGTAATTCTGCTGCGTCAAATTTCTCACCTGCGCATTGGGTTCTCGAGTCGTCCGCATAACGTTTGAACGACTTGAGTCCTTGTACATGAGAAATCCCAT
This sequence comes from Mycena olivaceomarginata, assembly GCA_029378375.1. Taxonomy (NCBI): domain Eukaryota; kingdom Fungi; phylum Basidiomycota; class Agaricomycetes; order Agaricales; family Mycenaceae; genus Mycena; species Mycena olivaceomarginata. The sequence continues at coordinate 4,527 of JARKIC010000715.1, read as the reverse complement.
CTCAATCCAATGCTTTGTGAGCTTTCTACTACTCCAGAGATACTTGTGTGAGGCTGCTACCTCTGCCGTGCATCTCGTATTCGCACAGGGATCGCAATTCTGCGAGGCCTAACCGATGGGTACGCGGAGCTGGAACGCTATGTGAAGCTCTCGATACGTGCTTTCTTGCCGTTTACTGACCATTTGCACATCTTCCACGTTGCCGCCGTGCTCTCCCCGCCTCACTCCCAGACCCCGCCAGGGGCTTCCACCTCTTAAAGTCCTCCCCTCAGGCAATCGATCAACCCAGCGCCATCCCGCCCACGTCTCGTGCAAATCTAGGCCCTTTTATTTGACTTCTTCCTTCCGCTCGTGTATTCAACCTCAGCGTCGTTGCAGAACTCCTGCGGGCATCGGAATATACGCCGAGGACAATGTCCGATTCTTGGGCTGAAGAGCATTCCGGAGTTAAACCCTGATCTCGGATTGTTTCTGTTCCGCGCTTGCTGTCAAGTACCTTACTTATCGTCTTATCCCAACCCGTTCTTCATTTATCCTCTCATGTTGACTGACTTGCCTCGGCCTTTAGGCTACTCACCCAGACGGTCCCTTACATTCTCACCATTTCGGGCGGATTCGATTTCATACAAATACAAGGGCCCTGATGCGATGGCGCTCATCATGCACCCCTCTGGTTCGTTGGCCTGAGTGGAGTTGAATCGAAATATTATTGACTGGGCAGGCTCTAACACATAAATACATATCCTGGGCGTAGGCATCCTGTAGCGTTATAGAAGTCATGGCCAAAAATACGGACATTATGTTCCGATTTTGTCTACCCTCGTTCATCGAGGTACTAACCGAGGTATGACTCTGACTGACTGTCCATTCTGCACGTATCGACTTCCTTCCAGGCACAGTTCAAGACCCGGAGTAAGTATGCGAACAGTATGTCAAACGCTACCTGCGCTGGAGTTGTCAGTCACATTTAATTCCGAGTTCTTGATCCATACATTAATTTGCAACTTAGCTCTACGGCGACAGTCCGCTGAATCAAAGACGCCGTAAATCATATCACGTCTCAGTGAGTATCCATATCTGTTCGTTCCGGATCGTTGGCCGGATTTCGCCATGAGGTGTCTGCTTGAGTTCCCGTTTCCGCCGAATCGGCCATTCGAGCCTTTGGATTCGTTCTTTCTTCGTTTAACTTACACCTCTGCCAACTCGGCGAACGGAAAGCTTGAATACTACAGGTGAGTCGTGGGTCCGGGTCTTTTTTGGCCCGCTGACTACCGCGCCATCGGACAGATGCAGTCTGCGTCCGGTCGAATTGCTTAGCAGGTGTGTTCCAGTGGTGCTTTTATTTTGTGTCGACCTATTGTTTAATCTCGTTGAGCACGTTCAGGATCTTTTTCAGCCGACTCAACGCGATTTGGATTTCGGTTCAAATTCAACTTCGCCACTTGCGATGTGGCTAGCTCCGTTAGACTTTATTGTAGGCTTTCATTTCTGCTCGGGTACGTCCCCTTTCACTTTGTCAACGAACCATCCCCGGCTCTAGCTTGGACCGAGTTATCTTCCCGCAAGGTGCATTCCAGGTTCGTTTGCATCGAACACTTCCCAATCCCCGTAGATCTTATTTTAGACCATGTGCCCGCCGTCTTTTCAGTCCCGACCAATGCTCTCGCCAACCCAGTCTTCGCCACATCCAAGGTGCGTTCCTATATACCCGTCGCTTGTTGTGCGTTCCAAGTCCTCAGAACGCGACGGCGGCACGCGTTCTCAAGTGCGGTGAGCATTCAATCCACTGCAACTATTTATCGAACTTGACCGCCTCCACCTGGGCGAACACCTTTGAATGTACGTAAGGGACCCGTTAGGTGGGTTAGTCTGTCTAAGTAAGAACTACCTAAGAGGTACCCTCCTTCGCATGGCGCCAGCTGTCAAAAGCACGTGTTGATCCCTTTCAGCACTGTTGCCGCTGTCGCTGCTGCCGTTTGGCGCCGTCGTCGGTCCTTCACCTCTTTCGCCTCCTCGCCCACAAAAAAAATTCTTCCGGGGACATTAGGAAATACTGTAGTATTTCGTTCAATTCGTAAGGCGGTTTGGAGTGTGACACCATCGTACGAATTGACCCTTTCGTAACCGGTCCCCTTTAGGGAAATTGATCCGCCGGCAACGCTCGACTAAGCTCGGCTAGCTCGGCTAAGTCCAAAATTGCCTCTGTGACTGGGTGACTTACGAAAAATTTCGTAGATTTTTGGCCGTGTGACGCGTGACCATACGAATTGAACGAAATACTACAGTATTATAGATGGAAGTTTATTCAAAATATAAACAACACTTATATTACGATGCTCGCAAGACATCCCCGTACTGCAGCGGGGCAGCGACGTAGCGTAGGGGGGGTGCGTGGGGGGCGGGGTGCAGCGGGGGCGGGGTGCAGCGGGGGCGGGTGCAGCAGGGCAGCGGCAGAGCGGCGGATGCAGTGGGACAGCGGCGTGGGACAAGCGGCGTAAGGGGCTGCATGGTGCAGCGGGTGCAGCGGCGCGGGTGGGCAGCGGACGCAGCGGGGGCGGGGTGCAGGGCCGCTGGGGCTGCAGCGTGGGGCGGCGGGTGGAGCGGTGCAGCTGTGTGGGATTAAGCGGGGTGCAGTTGGTGCAGCGGCGCCGCGGCGGGGGTGACGGATGCAGCGGGGGCCGCGGGTGGTAGCGGGGGCCGCGGGGTGCAGCGAACGCGCCGCGGCGGGGGTGACGTATGCAGCGGGGCAGCGGGTGCAGCAGGGCAGCAGCGTGGGGCGGGTGGGGGCGGCGGGTGCCGCGAGCAGTGCCGTGGCGGGGGGTGACGGATGGCAGTGGCGCGGGGGGCGGCAGGTGCAACGGGGCAACGGCGTGGGGCGGCAGGTGCAGAGGGGTAGCAACATTGGGGGCAGCGGGTGGCAGCGAGCGGCGGGGGTGGCGGGTGCAGCGAGCAGTGCCACGGCAGGGACGAAGGATGCAGCAGCGTGGGGGCGGCGGGTGCAGCGGCGCAGCGGCGTGGAGGTGTCGGGTGCGGCAGCAGCGGGAAAGCAGGGCAGCGGCGGCATGGAAAGCAGGGGCAGCAGCGGCGGGTGGCAGCAGGGTAGCAGGTGCAGCAACGTGGCGGATGTAGCAGGCCAGCAGCGGGGGCGGGCGTGTAGCAATAGCGGGCAGCGACAGGTGCAGCAGCGTTAACGGGTGCAGCAGCAGCAGCGTGGGGCAACGGGTACAGCGACCAGTGCAGCGGCGGTGTGGCGGGAGCAACGGGCTGGCGGCATGGAGGTGGCGGGTGCAGCGGCGTCGACGGGTGCAGTGGGGCAGCGGCGTGTGGGGGCAGCAAAGCGGTCTCAACCCAGACGATCAGCCATAGCGGTATTGTCCACCGGTGAAAGCCCAGACCAGGTACGAAGGATGCGTAGGCGGCCGAAAACAGCGAACCAAGCGAGTTTGGGGCGGGGATTCTTGCGAGGTTGAGTTTGAAACCGTCCAGGGGCAGTGGAGGTTGCAGGTTGAGGCCGTAGAGATGGTGGAGGAAGGAGAGTGATGGAGGCGACGGTGCTGATTCATGTCACTCACGTAAGCTTGCCGTCCTGCCGCCGCCGTTTGACTCAACCGATCAACCAATCGGAGAAGGAATAACGATGAACATTCCTGAATGTTTTTATTTTACCCGCCCTTTACACCCAACATGTGAGTTTAAACCTCAATTCCGACTCCAATAGTATGCCCCTGAGCAACCGTATTTAATTTAGATTTGTTTCACATGTTTTAAAATGCCGTGCACGATATCGTCCGAAAGATGCCCAAGTTCTGATTAGGATCGTAGGTTGAACTACGATATTCATCATACACTGCACCAAAGATAAACGTCGCAACATCAAGAGCATTCTAAATGACTGTTATAACATCACATACTGTGCTCTGTCTCTCCGGTACCTCTCTCCCTTATGTTCTTTTATCGTTGGAATATGTATCCTCACACCCATTTCAATAGACAACAGTTGGTACTGCATACTCTGCTGCTGTGCTTGCGCCTAAAATACCCCCGAAGCGCCTCACTCGCCCTGTCTACACCTTCCGTTGTTGGTGCTGATGCCTGAAACACCAGGATGCATTAGTGCTGGAATCCAAGGTAAAAAACCACTGCACTTGCCGCACCCAACTCTGGCGCCACTGCCTCCACGAGCGCGCGGTTGGCAGCGGCATATGTTCGCCCACACCTCAAAATAGCTCAGCGCGGTGTTGACATGGGGTATCTCCGATTGCCGGGCTGGGCTCACATCGAGCAGCGCGTGCGTTGTTGCTGAACCCGCTCTTCCTCGTCCTGTTCATCACCGTAGTGTGTGAAATTGGCGACAGGTGCTTTAACCATGCAGCATTAACGGCTTTCCTCGTCTCCTCAGCCCCGAGCACTGCAAACTCCTGCGCGTCCCTCCACCCGCGACTCCACACACTTGAACACCTTCCGCAGTGCGCCCAACTCGAGCCCGGACGTGGTCACGTTGGTTCCTACGTTCAGCCGGCACGCATC